>JARJLU010002812.1:0-42001 GCA_030272975.1 Sparidentex hasta | reverse complement strand
TTACCATGCACTTTTCAAGGAGCAGGGCCCAAGTGATGGTGGGACTGCAGACAGGGCAGAGGATGATGCACCCAGCACATCCAAGAAGAAGAAGACCTTGGGGAGCTTCTTCAAGATCACTGAGAGAGCCAGACCAACCCATCCTCCTCAACAAGCTCTAGCCACTGAGCTTCAGTCGTACCTGCAGTGTGCTGACCTGGACAGTGAGGAGAACCCACTGGACTGGTGGAGGGAACATCAGCGAGTGTACCCACGGCTGTCAAAGCTGGCCAAAAAATATTTGGGTATACCCGCAACAAGTGCCCCTTCTGAGAGGGTTTTCAGCACCGGGGGGAACATCGTGACTTGCCTTCGGTCTTCGTTAAAGCCTGAGAGTGTTGACAGGCTGGTGTTCCTGGCTAAAAATCTGTAGGCCTGCTGTATGGTAGTAGGTTCCATTTGTGCCTTTCCTGCAACTGTTCGCAACTGTCTGTTTACAAACTGTTTGTTTGCACTTTATAATTGCATTTTGCAATAGAATATTGCTTTCCTTTTGTTTCAATTTGAAGAGTTGTTTGTTTGAATAAGAAAGTGCAATAAAAAGGTATGTTTTACCTAACATAATGAATAATCGTGATTAATAATCGTGATTACAATATTTATAAAAATAATCGTGATTAGCATTTTGGCCATAATCGTGCAGCCCTACATAGTAGCATTATAAAACCCACTACGCCATAACACTACATGGTAGAAATCTGAACTATAAAATAATATTAACAGTATTACTTAAGGAAAAAAGAGCTGTTTGATTTGATGGGGGGGGGGGATGATACTTACTTGTACATCAAGAGGCTGAATCAGATTGTGCAGGTCAGAACTGCTACTACTTCGCACTCTGTACATTTCTAGCAGTCTTGGAGCATACTTGTCGAGCCCATCAAAGAAAGACCAGTGGAGATTGGTATTAAACAGGCGCATAAACTCTGCACTGATCTGTAAGGACAAAAACAAATGACTTGTCAGTGGTTTCCTTAAAACATAAAATACATTGAAAGAGGAGAGCCTAGAGGCTGGCGTGGAGATGGATTTGGCTCTTACTAGGGCTGTCACTTTTCATAGAAAACTTTGTTCAAAAGTTGGGGTGAAGTTTTTAATCAAATGTAATGACCTGTTCGAATTCAAAATGTACAGTCGCAACAGGCTGTTGGAAGTACTTTGACTTGAGATCCAGCAGAGGGCGCTCTAAAACTTTGATTTCAGCTTGACCTCTTGCACGTCCTATTGACCCTTGACCTATCAATTCAGCTAGTAATATTATGTTGTTTGCTAGGAAAATGGACATTAGCGAGCAAAGCCGTCCTGAGCAGACAATCATGACAGCAAACTATCTGAGAAGTAGTGTATTCAAGTATTCTTCATTTTCCTGTTCCCAGTTGATGTGTTTGACCTCTTTAGATTGACTGTAAGCTCTGGGCAACCAGCGATGCATTATTTCTGACGGAGGTTACCCATCTTAAAAGTGAAGTTGAACTTCCAGCAGTACCATCCATGTGAAGACCCTGGCTCTCTCAAACAGGGATTCTTTTAAACTAGGGCTTTAGCAACATCCTCAATTTGTTCTGATGTTGGATATGCATTGTACTCATAAATAGCAGTTCCTACCCTGTCAAGTATGTCTCTTTTCATAGCAGCAGTCACAGTAAGTAGGGAGCCATCTTTTTCATAAGCCTCATTTCTTTTTCTGAGCCTAAGTTCAACATCATAAGTGAAAGTGGGTATGATGAAATTGTCAGGCCAGTGCTTGGAACGAGTGGTTGATGGTGAACATAGTGAGGATGATGAGGACATACTGGCTATGTCCAAAGAACCAGTATCCAATGAAGACAAAGAAGGGAGTGTAATGGGTGGTGCCTTTAGTATTACTTTCAGCCTTGGTCTCTCTGTGGACAGCTCAGTCAAGTTGCATAGCTCATTGCTGAACTCTGGATCTTGAAACTGGATCACAATATCACCCTCTAGATTGAGCTTTATCTTGAGTGTAGTCTTCAATTCATCCACTGTCGCTGGAAGAGTTTCAAGCTGGACCCTCCGGATGTCGTCATCCGCAAGAATGACGTGAATCAACGTTGCCTGCTTAAAAGAAGAAGAGCAGAGAAAAGGAGTACTATTAGAACAAAAAATGGTTGAGTTCAAGTCTGTTTTAACTAGTCCAATTCAGGTATTTAATTAACTGGGATATTTCTGGTTATTTGAAGTTATTTGACGGTACTTTATCCAAAGTCAGTGTATTAGCTACAGAAGTTGGCAGTTAGCACGCTACCGTTTGGAGAGGTAGACAGGAGGACAAGCATGGAAGCTAAGCAATGTACTGCTGTAGACAGGGGCAACAACAAAATGTATTTATTTATTTATTTTACAAAAAAACAGGCAAATCTGAAAAAAAAAATGAATATCATTGTAAGTGTACGCTATATTTAGAATATTTTCACCCCTTCATCTTGTCAGCAGACAGCACTTTCTGACAGAAAACTGAAACGTTTATATTGCAGACCAGCGACTTGTGTCTTCTGCGATATGAGTAATTTAGTTTCTGGTCAGAAAAGGTCATTTGATGGCAAGGTAAAGCAGGGGAAATATTCTTAAAGTAACACAAAGTTATACTGATGTTTTGTGTGTGTGTAAACTACCTTTGATTTTACCCCGGTCCACAGCAGTCCATTGCTTTGCTTCCATGCTAGTCCTCCAAAACTTGGGGTGTGCTGACTGCCGTCTACCATAGGTAATACACTGACTATGGATAAGTACCTCATACAACTACACTTCTAACAACCAGAACTATCCTTTTATGGCCAGTTCTGTTTTGGGTCCTATTTAATAGTTTTGGCCACTGTTTATTTCAGTTATGATAAAATTGTTGTCACAAGTTAATTGATAAGATCTGGGAACATGACAATATTGCTGTCAGATGACATAAAACAATGTGTAACAAAATGTGATTATCCTTTCAATTTAAAATATCACTTAAATAGGTGAACACATTTCAATTTAGATATTTTCTGACAAGAGATTTACTAAATCATGCAACACATTCACATAAAAAGAGTTACCTCAGTGAAGCAAAAACACCTTGGGTGAGACCATCAGTCTTCCTCGCAGCATGTAAGGGGCCAGTGGGCAGAAGTTGTTCAGTTCTTCTGGGTCTGCAACTTTAACGTCTGTGGAAAGTTTCCTTTTCAGTTCATAACATCGGATGTGCTCCAAGTACCAAGATGAAAAGCATTCAGTGATTAATGACGCCTTGTTGTCCACAAGAAGTACTTTGAGAATTTTACCAAAATCAGGCAATCCGCTTGTGCTTCCAACAGAAACAAACATTCCCTCAGAGTATTTAGTGCCATGTAGAATGACACTAGTTGTAAGAGACACAGTCTTAACATCCTTGTATTAAGTCTGATAGCCTGTTTGAGAGACTTATCCAAAATGTCCAGAGAAACCACAGATAGACAGCCACCCTCCACTGGCAGCTTGAAAAGGCTGGGCATGACAAGGTAGTAAGCTAACATATGTTGGTGTCTTGTGGCTAATGTTAGCAATATGTTTTTAAAGTTGTTCACATCTTTGCTTCAAAGCGAATAGTCCAACAGTCCAGCAAAGGTCCAAAGCAACTGATGAGGTAGGGATAGTGTTCTATGAAATGGTGTTTTGGCCTGACTTTATGTCAGGAAAGGCCTCCTGGAGCAATTGCCTATGGACTTTTCTTCCTCCAAATAACACAGTGATTGATTTGTGAAAGAGGATGATGCCAAGAGTTCTACTATGTCCTTCAATTCAAGAAGCACGCCCCATGTTTTGTCATTCTCTGGGATTAGTTCACCAATGATCAGTGGAAGCAGTCTTAACAAGGTCCATTTCTCATGTCGTTTCCACCAATTGATCCACGGATTCTGAAAATCAGGGCGGTTAGTCTTATCAGAAAATAAGTATGGGAACTTCTGAATAGTAGAGTTTAATTCATCCAAGTTGAAGTACTTATTTGAGATCAGCTTGTTCAGACACAAGCTAAGTTCAATAGGCACAATTCCCTCCAAAAGGTCATGCAGAAAGTCAGGTGGGAACCCTGTAACTATATGAAAGTATGTCAGCTGGTTGAAAACACAATCAATTTTAACACCATTTACATTGTTTACATGCTGATTTTGTTTAACCTCCAGAATATTTGCTTCATGATTCAGTTTTGTCCTGAGGGTAAATAACCCACTCCTTACTTAAGCTGTTCGGAAATTGCTACGGCTGGCTAAACAAAATCTGCGAAATTTATCAACAGGTGAATGATTCCTGAAAGCCAGCAAGTAAATGAGCTCCTAAGTTGTCAGCAGAGACAAAAAGCACTGTTCCCTTGACGCTTGCTCCTAACCTCTGGATGAACAGACCTTGGTTCTCAAGAATCTGTATGTCTTTTAAAAGTGACTTAAGAATGTTTTCATAGCCAAATGATTTTGCATCATTACTGTTACACAGCACTGCTAGGTATATAGACTGTAGTGATGAACAATATTTGATAGGCAAATTGACTATAACCCAATACACAGCACACACCTTGTGAATTTTTTTTTGGAAGTACCTAAAGGATTGCATATTTCAAAGCCATCTACATACAGTCCAATAGCAATCGACAGCTCCTCTCTGGAAAGCAGTGGATTTTTTTTGAAGAAAATGCCGTCCCGAAAAGTTTTAAAATGACCAGACTGCGACGTCACTGATTCTTCAATTAATAGTTTTCTATCGAGTAACTCTGTTACAACACTTAGAATGGGCATTTATACAAATGTCTTATTCCTGATAGTATTGTCTAAAATATATTCCACTGGCTCAATTACAGGAAAAATAATTCTAAAAAACAATGACCTCTTGTAGTCACTGCCAAAAGGTCCTGTCTTTGAAAGTAAACTAAGAGGATTAGTTTCCTGGAGTGTTTCCCTTAACCCAGTTAAAACAGTGTTGTCAGTGTTGCAATTATGTAGTCTTAGAACTTTTTCAATTGAGCTATTGGTAAATTCTCCTGCTAAAACACCTATCTCATACAGTTCATTTACTATTTCCTGTGTACCTGACTTTGACACATGCAAAATTGTTTGCATACGAAGGAATAAGGATGCAAGTTTATGCTTGATTGAACCCCCATTATCTTCAACATTTGGAGGGTTATCATAATCGAATGAAACCACATCTCCTATTTGTTCCCCACTGGTTTCTGCTGGAGTGTTATCACAAATCGGTTCAGGTCTTATCTTTTTAAATCCTGAATCACAGTGATATCTACTTTTGTGTGCAGTAAAGGTTGAATACACACCAGACTTAAATTGACACTGTTAAAAAGGACAGTTAACAGTTTCCTTACTTTTCAAATGAGTTCCCAAATGAGCAAGCTATTGTTTAAGAGTACATGGCTCAGAAAAATCGCATAATTCACACTGTAGCTGATGAGTTACTACATTAGACTGAGATTCATGAGCAACAATGCCTGGCTGAGATTGATTAACCACTGATTGATGTTTCAACAAATGATTCTTAAGAGCAACTTGTGTCTTTAAAGAGCACACACAGTCATTGTAGATGCAAGGCAAGGGGCAAGACCTATTATAGTGTCCATGTCTTAGCTTGTAATGCCTCAGAATGCTGCGTTGGTTGGCGGAAGAAGATGTGCAGAACATGCAGGTCCAATTCATCCAACTAACAGGACAGGTTTTTCCATGTCAGTGCAGCTTCCAGTTCTGAAGAAATAGAAAATCAAAGTCAGATAGACATAGATTACTGTGCAAGAACTTTCTGTATCAGTCATTCATGAAACAAAACTATGGAGAATTTTGATTTACCTCCACAAAATGTAAAAATCTGTCCACAATTAACAAGTCATATGAAAATATCACATCATAGTTTTACCTTTTTAGCTAGTAATACTAAATTCTAAGAAATAATCTCAGCAAACTAAGCACAGCACAAAACCAACACCCAGGTTTAGTCTAGGCCTGTCATCGAGTTACTGACAGCTGATGTCATAGGCTACCACCGGCATGTGTGACACATGTGTCATTTTAACCACTGAATGTGACGCTCAGCACCAATGAGAGTATCTTTGTGTTGGGGCTTCCCAACGTTCAGCGGTCAGTTATTTTCGTATAACTGCTGCTAAGCATATTTGACCGTTGTCAAGGAAAGTGGCCTTTTAGCCTCTGATTCACGTATTTCGTATCACTCCGCGCTCTAAAATCTTTGCTCCGCAAGTGGTCCGGTCACTTTTCACCCCAGCGTCTTCAGTTTACTTCATATCGGGGAAAAATTACTCCTATGCCACTAGTATGGATGAGTTTTACATTAACATCATACATTAACTTTAATATCTTTGGAAAATACAGTGATTTCGAGTCTTGGCAAAAGGCTGAGTTGTCACCGGTTAAGAAAAGAAAAAGAGAGGAAAGCAGCAAAGTGCGAGAAGCGAAACGGTGTCGGTTTGGTAAACTATTTTCTCTGCTGAAAAACACTGAATGGTAACAAATAAACTGTAAAAACACCGTGTCAAGTTTTTTCCTTGTTGTCAAGTAGCCGTGTAATAAGCGGGATAATGTATAGAACGACGGTCATTGTCAGGAAAATAAGTCCCTTCAGGGAAAAAAAACTTGACACGGTGTATAATGTATAGTGTATAGAACGGCGTATAATGTACAGAACGGCGGTCATTATTGGGAAAATAAGTCCCTTCAGGTTCGTCCTGTCGGGACTTATTTTCCCGATAGTGGCCGCTGTTCTATACATTTTCCCAAACATAACAGTCTGTGCCACTTGTGTAAAATTCGCTGGTCAATGTAATAACAGTAATATTTGTCTAATTTCTACAATAGCATTCTTGTGTCAGTTGTAGTCTATGGAATATAACTTATAAAGTCTTAGTTCATAGACACCAGCAACAAACATGCTAGGCTAGCTAACGTTAGCTTCACTTGCAGAAGACAAATATTGCCCAGCAGGATGCCAGAGAATTCACAGAGAAGCTGGAGAAGTTTGTGACATTTTCATCCCAGATTTTTGAGAGGAAGAAATTAAACGCCTGTCCCAAATTGTCTGGTCTGTTAAGATACTGAAACAAATCAACTCCCCGGCTGTTATTTATTTTCCCTTCAGTGTGAGAGACACTATTGTAACCGCGGTGAAAACGTTTTATTAAAACTATAAGAAAAAAATCAACATCTTTGTTATAACTTGGGCGATAAAAATAAGTATGATCTGTTTATTTGTGCAGTATTGATTTAGTTTGGGAAATTCCGGGACCGCGATAAAACATTAACGTCAGCTCAGAATTCATCATCTGGGACTAGAAAATCCTTTCTGTTACCAGGTCGTTACTAAGGGTTGGATTACTTGCTGGAGTGGTAAACTACATTCTATTACACATATGAGTCTACTGACATGACTGATTTTGTTTGAGTTATTAGTCAGACCTCATTTGTTTCCATGGAAAGGCAACGCACACTCACAAAAACCTTTAAAATTTTAGAGCAAAATGTCCATCAACATGTATATATTTTGATTATACATTTTATTTGTGTCGGTATTGGTTGTATTATCACAATATTATCCCCGTGCCTATCATAACTGGGCCTCCTGTATCCCCCTCCTCCCCCCCAAAACAATCGCTAACGAAAAATATATGGCATCCTTGCAAGCTTTATGCAAAATATAATTTTACTGCTCCATCTTCAAAATTGTATCGTTCTAGCTATGCACACAGCCACACACACACTATGCATAATGCAACCAGTTCAACGCGATGCAACACTGTAGCAAAACCAGCTATCAGTTCCACTCACCAGCCTGTAGTGTATCGTTACCAGCTGCTAGCCTGAAAATGGCGCACATAGCCTGCAGGTTGCAGGTTGATTGAGTCCGAGGTGTTCAGGCATTAGGCGGTCCTTTTTTAACAGTGACCACCTTTTTATTAAACGCTCGTCTTGAAAAGGACTCTGTCGATAAATCTGTGACAATATCATCGCCACCTGTTGCCATTTTCAACGCTGGTTATCACACACAACTCGCTAGTTAAGCTAGGTCTTGTGTGACTGAGCACTGATACCAGACAATTATATGAAATTAAGATTTTTACATGAATTGTGCACAGTTTACAATGTTGCTCGTAATTTTATTTTATTTAGCTACTTCTAAACAAATGTTTTCTGTTCTAAAAAAATTACACACATGGGGCACACATTTAAATCCACAGTTGAGCTACGATTTAACTGCAGCAGCTAAAAATCACAAATGTTCTAATATTTACCATAAAAAGCTATTTTAAATGCTGCTGTGAGGTTTACTTTGACAACTCGGTGTAACATTTATTTAGTTTACTTGTCCAACACTTAATTTAACAAGCGGGCTAAAAGTTTGTTCTTACCTTGAGAGCTCCTGATCCGAAAATGACTTCAGTTTCTTGTGGCACATGGCACAGGTGGGTTGTCCTTGTTGGCTGTGTGGGGTTGCATATGCACTTTTTCAGGGGCTACGTATGGATAAGTTGAGTCAACTAAGAAATTTATACTGCCTGAACTATTCCGATTGAAATGATTGGTTGGGCACAGTTAAACTTGATATTTCAAGTCCTGCACTCATTTTAGTTGATCTGACCCTGGGAAATGAGCTGAGGTAGCTACATTCTCATATCCTTTTTTACAGTGTACAAACGTAACACGCGATTTCCCACAAATGTAATAACTAATATGTTTGCAGGGACTTGCAGGGGAAAATCTTTATAACGTCCCACAAATGTAATAATGAAATGAATAATGGTGGTTGTGGTTGTTGTTTGTTTGTTTGCCTGTACACCTACTAATACTACTGACTGTGGGGGGGTGCAAAAATTGTTTGTGGCATATAAATATCTAGTTTGAACAGATTTATTTCTTGGCATGAGCAAACTGCTTCTTGTTATTGATGATCATCTCACTCTCTCTCTCACCGCTGTCCACAGTGCTTCACATCACTACCTGCGTGAATGTCTTACATCAAAATGAGTCGGAAACAGCAGCAGCCCATTCCTAGACGTGGTCTTACAAGAAGAAAATTAATTTTGGCCTGTTTTGGGCTTTTATGTGTTTCAGAATTAATACAATCTAAGTTTTAATATATAGGCCCAAGTCAACAGTCAAATGATAAGCTGTTGTTTAGAAATTAGTTTAGTAACATTAGGTCAGAGGGTGTTCCCCCAAAAACACCTGTTAATTGACAGTACTGAATAGAGTTTAACAATATTACTAAAGCACCAAGAACCATGAAAAGAGTACCTAGCACAGTACCATCATACTTGCTGTGTATGTGTATGTATGTTGTGTGTGTGTGTGTGTGTGTGTGTTAGGGATGGTAAGATTCACCGATTAGTATCAGTACATCCGTACGAACATTTATGATGTGGATGCATCAATGTTTGGAGACACTTCAACTTTGATAAAAGAGAAGAGAGAGGACCTCTTTGGCTCGAGTGGTTGGCACCAGCAGGGGTGCTGCTGTTAGCACAATGACTGGTGAGCAAAGTAGCCTTATCCCACCTTATTACGCTTTGCTAGCTAGCAATTTGGTTCATTTGACCAAAATAACAGACACCATCTCGTTCTTTATATGCAAAGACAATCGGCCCTACACTGTATCTGAGAAGGAGGGGTCCCGATACCTACTTGTAGCCCAGGCTCTAAAATGACATCCCTTTAATATTAAAACTCTCTCTTTAATATAATTCATTTAAATTGTGAAATAAACAATTCATTGAAAGTCATTAAAAATCCTTAAAATTATTCATTTTATTTTGAAATAAAGGAATTATTCATTTTATTACTGAAGTTAAAAAAAATGGTTTAAAAGTGTGTTCAAAATGCAGAAGGAAGAGAAAGAAAAAAATATATATTTTGCACACAATCAATATTACATTTTATAAGTTGCTGCAAAGGGCTCTAAACCCCGTGAGCCCCAGGTGGTCAGCCCCATAGTTTTAAGTCCTGTCATTACTCTCTGTTTATGGACATTGATACACTTGCTGCCTCCGGTGGATGGTTAATTGTAATGCACCTGATATTCATGTTAACCTGTTTGTTTAATTATAAGGCAGCTGATATTCATGTAATTGCTGCAGATAGCCATGAAAAGGTGCTAATGGTGCTAGCCACCTAAGACTGTGTTTTGTGATGCTAACGGCCTGTTGGTTTGGGTTTAGCCACTTAGCTGGCATGATTATTTGGTTTCATTTGTAAACTATTTAGACACTTAATGCAACACTTAATTGATTGATGTCTATTTTATGTGTGTGGTAATCAAAGAGGTCAATATTTAGTGCATTCTCTCACTGTTACCAGTCTAAGGAGCGATAGCTAAGCACGTTAAGCCTTAATGCCTCTAAGTTAATATGAATGTTTATTGCATTTAATGCAATTTTTCCACCATATTAAAGGAGGAGTACTATATAATATATTTTTAATATCTGTATAATTATCTGGTGTTAGTTACTAATGTGACTTCAGTTCTTTGAATGGTTATTAATTTAACCACAGTCTTTTGAATATTTGACGAAAATTGTAAGAAGCACTTTGAATGTATTTATAGTTTCCCAACTGCAAATGAACATTTGAACTAAAGATAGGTTTTTGATCTCCTTTTACCTGTCTATAGGACAGATTTTCTGTGACATCATCAAATGAGGTCCCAGCCACATCCCACCTTCCATTAGAGCGCTCCCTGCTGGGGAGGTTTCGGAGATCCAGGGATTGTTTCCAGATCCCAAAATCCATAGATTCCCAGTGTGAGCTGGGAGGTGGGCTACATCAAATCTACTAGTATTGAACTGTGAGAGTGGAGAAGGATTTTCCGAGTTCCCTTCCTCATGGGCTGTGTGGTAGGACAAAACAAACGTACAACGATACGCTGATGTTGAACGGAAAAAGAGGCCCCAATGCCAACTTTGGGAACAGACAGTTTTATTTTCTTTATTTTCATTATGTCATAATAACAAGTGGCCACAAAAAACTGTCGAGTTCCAGCTATTAGTGTTGATCGTTACTTACCTGTGCTCTGTTATTTCATCGCAACCAGGGTGACAGATTTGGCGAGCTAGCCAGGAGAGCCCAGTTGAGTGTGTAATTGTCGGGTTTATTTTGTGTGTACAATCTGCCACATTTAAAGGCAAAATCCTGTGTTAAGTCGTGGTTAGTGGGTATCCACTTATCTTCAGAAATATGGTTAAATTAAACGCCATTTAAGCATAGATGATCCCAAATCAGATTTCCACAGACACATCATCATGGAGTTCACACATGGCACAGCTGTGGAATCATTAGTGCCCCTGTTGCCCCTTAAGCTTCAAAACCCCAGTCAGACCAACACTGTGTATGAAGTGAAGAGTTTGGCAAGTGTGTGCACACTAGATGCCCAAAGCAGGGCTACCAAATCATACATGGAACAGCTGTGTGACATTGCCAAACTGAGTGGAACATCCTTAGAGCAAATGATGAAAGAAGAACTGGCACATCTTGATTTGTCTACAGACAGCACATTGTCCCTTTCTCCCCAGTCTCATCAAGAACCTTCACCTAAGCAGAGCCACCTGACCAGGAAAATGTCTCATCCTCTCCACGCCCTCACTCTGTGGACACTTCTGACCCTGCAACTAGGAAATCCTCTCACAGTGCAGTTCAGCCTGATACCTCTTCGACCTTCACTAAAAACCTGACCAACTTCACCTTATCGCCGACTCCACCAGTCGTCACTAGTGGCACGACCCAGTCCGCTATTGATGTGAATCCCCCCAGCATTCAACAAGTCGGTGTTGCCCCTTGTTCTGGACCTGTGATGCCGCTGTGACGCACATTGGGACGTCTATGAGATCGAAAGCTGTGTTTACTGTGTCTCTCTCCTTCTCCGTCTATCTTAAGCTGTTTTCTTCTTTAATTTCTTAGTCTTAATAGTCACAAAAGCTTTGTACCATAGCTAACGCTAGACTTTATAACCTGTACGTGTTTTGTTGAATTGAGCTTCTTTTACTCGGCCGTCTGTTGCTGCCTGGTTAGCTTCCTCAAACTAGCTTAGCTCATTGCTTCTTTGCCTTTCACCACAGTCAACACAGCCTTGATAAACGAGTTTTACTTTGGCCTGTGTTGACTGTTCTGCAATTACAGAGAGGTGTCCGTGAGCTAGAGCAGCTTCTTTCAGCTAGAAAGAAGAGCACGGGCACTACAGATAATGTTAGCCCCAGGCCTGATAGCAGGCCTGCTAGCCTTAGTACTAGCTCAGTCTCGTCGGTACCTGCTGTGGAATTTGTTCCTGCTCGGTCGTGGCATGGGAGAGGGTGCAGGAGCAGGTCACTTATTGTGTGAGCTGGTCAGCAGTCACCCCTCCCAACTGCTAACCAGTTTTCTGTCCTTGCTAGCCCAGTTGTGAGCCTGGCTGGCTCGCGTGCCTCCCCAGCCCCAGCTGACGGGGCTAAACTCCACACGCTAGTGATAGGGGACTCCATTACCCACAACGTTAAGCTAGCATCCTGAGCCACTGTTTACTGTTTACCTGGGGCCAAAGCTTCTGACATAGAGGCTAATCTCAGGGTGCTGGCATCACGCATGAGTAAACAGGGAACTCAGGCACACAGCACCACAAGCTACAGCAACATTGTAATTCATACTGGCGCCAACAATATTCATCAGAAGCAGTCTGAGATTACAAAAGAAAACCTAGCCAGGACTTTTCAGGCCGCAAGAAAGATGTGTCAGCATCAATTAATTGTCTCTGGTAACTGGCCTTTTTTCTGGGGTCACTCGCACCTGCTGAGAGCAGATGGCCTTCATCTTACTGGAGTCTGCACTGCTGTTTTCTGTAGCAATATAGACAGGTGTTTGAAGCAGGTTTGACACAAGGGATGTAACACTCAGCAGGTTGCAGGTCTCTAGAGAGCCTGCAAGTGATATTGTTAGTGCTGGTATGGAGTCCACTAGCCTAGTTAACATGGTTGGTCAGGGACATAGCGCAGAGTACCAGACTGATAGCCCAGTTAATAACATTGAGACTGTCACCTTCCCTCACCACCTTTTCATTGAATCCTCTAAATGTGTAAATCATAATAATCTAATCCTGATCTCCAACTCTGACAGTGGGGAAACGTCCCAGCAAGCACCTTACACAGTCTTACTTAATAAAATAGTGAAACTAATCACTACTGCATCCAGGCATCCCTACCTGCACAGACAGTCAAAACCTACTACTACTAAAAGGTACCTTGTTCCAATTCCTAAATTATCTACCATAAGCTCCACAAAATGGCCAGTTATTGGAAACTGCCCCAATGAGCTTAAAACCCTCAAATTTGGCTCTATCAATATTAGATCACTGTCAACCAAAGCCTTACTGATTAATGATTTGATCACTGAGGATAAGCTGGACATGATTGGTTTATGTGAAATATGGCTGAAACCTGATACCTCTCTGCCATTAAATGGCAAAAAAAGAAGGGGGGGGGGGTTGCTCTAATCTACAAATCTATTTTCAGTTTAAGCTCCTAGCAGGATGATAAATTTACTTTATTTGAGGCTCTGGTTTTAAAACCATCCTCAGTTTTAAAACCTCCTAGTAACAGCCTTGTCCAGGGAACAGGCTTTCACCTGGTTGTACTGTACAGACCACTGAGGCCTTACACCCAATTCCTAAAAGAATTTGGTGAATTTATTGCAGATCTTGTGACTCGTTCAGATAAAATCCTAATTATTGAGTGGATTATTAAGATTCTATTATTAAGTGGATTTCAATATCCACTTAAATAAGCCCTCTTACCCTCTAGGGAAAGCTTTTTTGAGAATTATTGATATTTCCAACTTTATTCAGCTTGTCCATGATCCCACACTTTGAAGCGTCATTACCTTGTCCCTACGTCAGTGACAAATGTTTTCACTTCTCGTCATATCAGCCCGGCAATCATAGCGCCACATTTGTCTGTTAAGTGATTGAAACATATAAATGCCCCGGCTATTATTTGGTATTTTCCGGTATTACCAATTATCTTGTGTGGCCTGCCCTCTTCCGGGTCACCATGGCGGACAGGAGGTCTTGTCGCTCAGGCACCACTTGGTGATGCCTCGTCCAGCTCAGTCGTCTCCTGAATCCACTCACTTTACATATAATTTGTATCAGACTTCCTGTTAATGTAACTTGTAAACTGTGATTTGTTGCACTTTTCTGTACATGCGACATCTATTGCATGTCTGTCCATCCTGGAAGAGGGATCCCTCCTCTGCGGTTCTTCCTGAGGTTTCTTCTATTGTTTTTTTTTTGTTTTTTTTAACCCTGTTGAAACGTTTTTGGTTTTTTTTTCCATCAACATGTTAAGTTTTTTTTTTCCTCACTCGAATCGAGGGTCTAAGGACAGAGGATGTTGTTCACTGTACAGATTGTAAAGCCCATTGAGGCAATGTGATTGTGATTTTGGGCTATATAATAAAACTGATTTGATTTGATTTGATTTGAACATGTTGTCCGCAGCAGTGAAAGCCCATCACACTTTGTTACGCCAGGTAGGCTTAAAGCTTTCTCAGGGAGATATCCACATCCTAATAACGAAGCACATTACGACACATGGCGTACTAGTGTTAAAGTCCTAATGAAAGATCCCTCAATTTCCAACACCCACTGCATGCACCATGACTATGATACGTGGTGGTGTGTCCCCCCATGACTTTGATCTTCAAGTTTTAAAGCAGTTCTGCCACATTTGCTGGGAAAATGCCCTAATAGTCAACCTTCAGCTTGAACAAAGGAAGAGGGATCCACCATCCTTTGCAGAACTGTTGCTGCTATTAAGAACAGAAGAGGATACAGGTGGCAAAAGAAGAGGATACAGGTGGCAAAAATGAGTCTTATGAAGCAGCATTTGGGCAGTGCCAAGCCTGCTTATAGCGCCAGTAAACAGTGTGTCATGTCCCATCTACAAACGACACATGCCACAACTGATTCTGATCATAGTACTGAAGTTGAGACGCTGAAGAGACAGATAGCAGATATTATATTCGCCGCTTAACAGCATGACGGTTGAGAGCCAAGAACATAAACTGTCTATACAGAAAGTGAAGTCCCTTTCTTCCAGTGCCAAAGCTGAGGTTCACCCCGTGAATAAGAAAGGAAAATCAGCAGAGCCCTGCTGTCAAAATGAACAGCAAACCACGCCCTTGATACTGCTTCCAGTGTGGGGAGGATGGTCACATTTTCTCAGCTTGTGACAATGAGCCAAGTCCTTCCCTCGGAGGAGTAAAGAAAAAACAGCTGAGAGAAAAACAGGTGACATGGCTGTCCTCTAACCCCCTGGTTATAAGGCACATTTAAACTGATATCTGCTCCCATAGAGGGACATATGGGTGTGACACACAATTTAAATCCCACAATTGAAAAAACTGCCTGGAAGAGAGCTCAAAATAAGAGGAAGCTGATAGCCTTGTGGGAACTGAAAGCACAGCTCAGGTAATTATTGCGGGAAAAGACACTAATTGTCTTTTAGATACAGGTCTGCAGGTGACCACTGTCCCCCAGTCTTTTTATGAGCAAAACCTTTCAGATCTAACCATCCATCCATTAGGCGATCTCCTTGACGTGGAGGGTGCCAACAGCAAATTAGTCCCCTACCTAGGCTATATTGAGCTCTCTGTTACATTTCTTAAAGACCTCATAGGGGTTGACATTTGAAGTCCACACTTTAGCATTTGGCACAGTCCATGAACAGGTTGGCACCAATACTCTTGATGCCCTTCAAGCTGACCTTCAAGATGACCCGATCTCTCCACTTTCCAGGCGTTGTCTTGTGGCTATAGGGTTATCCTCCAAATCCTCCAAATGCGCCTTAGCTGGGCAAAGATGGTTGAAAAGGCACCTGAGGTTGTTCCGGCAGGACAGACAGTCATCCTCGAAAGCATGGCTAATGTCGCAAGTCGTTATTGACCAGCCATCAGCCTCTTCCTTACCCAGCAGCCTCCTGGTCTCAGCTAACCTGGTCAGCTTGCCGAGGAAACAACCTTGCCACTTACCTGTTGTGTTGAAAAATGAAACAGAACATGACATTATCATTCCGTCCAAGACAATATTGGCAGATGTTAATATTGTTGTGCGAGTTCTGCACAAAGCACAAACTATAAAGGAACCAAACCCTCCAAAGTGAGTCTCCTCAAACTACAAAACTGAGTTTTGATTTCGGAGACCTTTACCTCCTGAATGGAAAGAATGGGTAACAAACATGTTGAACTCCATGCCAGACATCTTCTCCCAGCATGACCTGGATTTTGGACATACAGACAAAGTCAAACACCGGATCAGGGTACTATCAGATTGAAATGGAAGAATCAGACAAGCAGAAGTTTACCCAAGAAGAAGAAGTTTTCAATAGGATGCCCCAGGGTATTACAAATGTGCCATCAACATTCCAACGATTGATGGAGAACTGTGTTGGAGAGATGATTCTAAGAGAGGTTTTAGTATTCACTGACAACGTGATTATTTTTTCATCTACCCTGGAGGAGTACAAACAGCATCTTAAGTGTGTCTTACAACGACTGGAGTTAGCGCCAGGTAAATGTATATTTTTTCAGACTTCTGTCAGATATTTCGGTCATGTGGTTTCTGAAAAGGGTGTGGAAACAGACCCAGAGAAGGTAAAATCCCTGACAACGTGGCCTACCCCCACCAACATAAAGGAGCTCTAGTCTTTTTCAGGCTTTGCTGGATATTACCAAAGGTTCATCCAGGGGTACTCTCATGTCATTAAGCTCCTTACTGAATCAACCTCTGGGTATCCACCCCTTAAGAAGGGAACTAAAAGATCTAAGAAAGCCACAAGCCGAGAGTATCACAACCCGAAAGAACCTTTTGACACCCCAGTGTAAGGAGGCATTCAGTCTGATAATTCAAAAGTTGACTTCAGCCCCAGTCTTAGGTTTCGCAGACGCCCAGCTTCCGTATGTTCTACATACAGATGCCAGCACCCTCGGTGTTGGGGCTGCACTGTACCAGATTCAGGATGGCCAACCGAGAGTCATGGCATTTCCTAGCCAAGGGCTCTCAAGGAGCGAAAGGAAGTACTCTGCCCATAAACTCGAATTTCTGGCCCTTAAGTGGGCAGTTACAGAGAAATGTTCCAATTATTTATATGGCACGGACTTCACTGTGGTTACTGATAGTAACCTGTTAACTTACTTCTTAACATCAGCCACGCTTGATTTAACAGGTTACCAGTGCCTGTCCAGCCTGTAAACCTTCTAATTCCAACTGCAGCACAGAGCAGGCAAGCAAAACTTGGACGAGCCTGCATCGCAAAAAGAAAGTGGGAAGATCTGGCAATTTGCTTTGTACCATCTGAGTGATGCGGACATGCCACACACGGTTCCTCAGGAGGTGATTCAGGCTATCTGTGACCGACACATGGTCACGAATGTCAGAGGTGCCAAGGCTGAAAACCCTGTGCCCCAACCCCGTGTTGACACTAGTTGAATTTCTTTCTCATCAGCCCACAGCTCGATTTGGTAAGAGCCATAATTTACTGGCCGAAGATGTATATGGCTGTTGAAAAACTGATCAAGACCTGCGAGCGATGTGTACGCCGTAAGCCCTTCCAGAGCGAACTGCTCCGCTAGTCAATATAAAGACCTTTCAACCTCTGGAGCTCATGTGTATCGACTTATCATCCTTGGAGCCATATCGGTCCAACACAAAGGATGGTCATTACTGATCACTTCACAAAGTATGCGACTTCACAGAGCGACTGCTCAGCGACCAAGGGCCCTGACTTTGAGTTGCACACTATAAGAGAACTCTGAGCTTGCTGGTGTAAAGCAGATGCGCACTACCCCATACCATCCCCAGTATGTCCCCATCCCTATACCCATTCCCAGTATGTCAGTGACTTAAAATGTCACTTGGAACAAAGTTATAAGATTGCAACATCCAATACACAAAAGAATGCTGATCGCAATAAGACCCAATTTGACAAGTCATAGACTCAACCTTGGAAGTGGGTGATAAGGTCCTTGTTTGTAATATCAAGCTGCTTGAAAAGCATAAACTAGGAAACAAGTGGGAGGATGCTGTCTATGTTTTCCTCTGGAAAGCTGGTGATATACCTGTGTACACAGTTAAGCCTGAGGGCAAAAATAGGCCAGAGCACACCCTACATCACAACCTGCTCCTCCCTTGTGGTTTTCTGTCTGCCACTGTGATGAATGAACCTGTCAAACAGCTCCCTGTCAGGAGGCCTTGGACAAGACAACATCCCACCGCTGAGAGTGAAGAGGAGGAAAACTCTGATTAAGAACTTGTACCCACTCGGATATTTTCCCCTTCCCAAACACCAGAGCCTGACGTCACTGAGACTCACAAGTTGAGGAATCCTCAATGTGTGATCAGACAGTCAAATACACCAGATGTATCATCTGCTCCAGTTCTCTCTTAATCTCCGGTGTACAAGCTCCCTGCCGAGGACAGAGATGAGCTATCCATACAGAACTTACCTGAACAAGTCAACCTACCAAACTACAAGTTCATGAAACAGACCAAAATGAAAGTGACTTACCTGGTGTCAGATGTTCTGTAGAGAACAGCCACTTACCTGAAGATGTATGCCATGTAGAAAGAGAAAATGACTTGATAATGTCAATGATATCCAGGATGAACAGCTTCTGGTGCTCTCGGACATGTCAGAGAGTAAAGAGGAGATAGAGGGGACTGGGAATGGAGAGTCTGAGGAGAAAAGAATGAAGTTGGATGAAATTAAAACAGAGTGTAAAGAGACAGGGAGACAGACAGGAATGGATACCTCTGTGGATACGTCAGCTGCCAAAGCGACTTGACTATGCTGAACTTGGGAAACCCTTGGTCACTGTGGTTAAATCATTCATTTATGGACTGACCACAGCACTGGCCGATGCCTTGAGTGAAGAAGAAAACCCTCTATACCCCCTGACCTGCCATTCAGAAATTATGTAATCAGAGTCAGAAATCCTTTAATGTCCCACAGATGGGTAAATTGGTTTGTCACAGCAGCGACAGAACATTACAAAAACAGGAACATATTACAACAGGAATAATAGTAGAGATAAGCATATATACATATTTACATGATATAGTGCTAAATTAACAGCAGGTTTATTTTATTTTGTTTTTATTATACATAGATTTAAATACAGATAAAAAAAATATGGAATAAATATGGGTGTTAAGGAAATTGACCAGATGCAAAAACAGAAGTGACCTTGTGCAGACATAATGCACAGTGCAGGGTACAGGGTTAGGTCTATAGGCTATTGGGAGCAGTGCTGGTTGTAAAGTCTTACAGCAGCAGGAAGGAAGGACCTACAATACCTCTCCTTCACATACTTAGGGTCTATCAGTTTGTTGCTGAAGGAGCTGCCCAGTGCTGAGATAGTGTCCTGCAGGGGGTGGGACTCCTGCACCAACAGCGATGACAGCTGGTCCATCATCCTGCTCTCTCCGACCACCTGCACTGAGTCAAGAGGGCATCCCTGGATGGAGCTGGCCCTCTTGATAAGTTTATCAAGTCTTCTCCTGTCTGCTGCCAAGATGCTGCTACTCCAGCAGACTACTCTGTAGAAAATGACTGATGCCTCCGCAGAGTCATAGAAAGAGGTCAGGTGTGCCCCTTGCACCCCCAAAGACTTGAGCTTCCTCAACAGATACAGTCTGCTCTGACCTTTCTTGTATGTCACTGCAATGTGATCAGTCCAGTCCAGTTTGTTGTTCAGGTGAACACCCAGGTACTGTCACCATCTCAATGTCTGTTCCCAGGATGTTCACCTGTGTGCAGGTGCACACCCGCCCAGTGCCTCACACCTTTGGCAACTCCGGAGAAGAATAGTGTCCAGCCTCTATCCAGACTGCAAAAATGGTTGACCTAAATACAAGAAATAAACATTAAATTTGAGGAGAAAATGACTTAATACTAGGGAAATTATCTGTGCATGCAGCAAGATATTTTTACTTGACAAGAGGTCATAAAATAAGTTGGTTTTAGTCTAGAAATAAGTAGGCTCTGATACGTGTTTACAGACATTGATACAGTTGCCGCGGTGCTGTCCGATCCATACAGAGATTAAACCTGTTGTCATCCACTAGATAAGATATGAAAATAATCTCTTAAATGGAGTTGTATTAATTCATGATGTTTAACAGCTTCTGATTACTATATTGTTACATTTAAACTTCATAGAGCAGTGTGATGGACAAGATGATTATCGCCAATCATATGTAAACTATTGAGACATTTATTATTAGGGGGCCAAGACTGAGGGGCCGAGGGAACGCGTATGTGAGCAGACTATCACCTAGGCCAACGTGTTTTTGCCTATAACTCCCACACCATATGTTGCACATTCAAAAACCTTGTATCCCCAGATTCCCTGAATGGAGCTGAATCACTTTGCAATGGCCACACCCACTTCCGCCTTGAAAGTTTTTTCGCAAAATTGCAAAAACTGGAAAAGCTACTTTTTCAAACTCCTCCTTGGGATTTGGTCCAATCTGCATAAAACTAGGCACATACACTCTTCAGCTGGACCTGATCTAAAGTTATCAAAAGAATTTTGCTCAGTCAAAAAATGTGCAAATTATTAAAAAACACATTTCTAGCTATAAAAGTGTAAACTTTTCGATAACTCAGACAAACTAAATGCCATTAACACCAAATTTGAGATCCTTGGTTGCCATGAGATTGGAAAGGGATGTGCCGAATTTGATGAATTTTGGCCTCTAGGGGGCGCTAAAAATATGGGAGGTTTATTATGAAGTTTGGTCGGTATGATGTAAGGCCAATCCTGAGGCCATATCTTGAAGGTGGTCATGGCTGGTCAATGGGTTAATGGCTTATTAAACCAAATCCAAATCGGCACACATTCAGCCTTTTGCACTTCCAGTGCACTTCCCATTACCATGAATACCATGGCTCAGGCGTTGGCCTGTGCCCTCACTTTTGCCCCGAGCCTGTCATCCTTTGGGGCCAACTCCCATGGGCTCCGGAAATTAGCACCTGCCAACCGCTAAATGCAGGTGAGTTTGCGTGCTGGTGGATTAACTGAATCACTTAACCAGCCACTGTGGTGGGTTCATTCCAGTCAGATCTGATCCAATTATTCTTTATGATCCATATCTTGGATAAGGCATAACAGTGCGCTTTCTATGAGTTACATGAGTTACAGTACAGTCCATGAGTTACATCCGGTCAAATTATATGTTTCTGATTGGACCAAAGTGTCAGTTGGACTACAAAAGGGCCGGAATTCCAACACTACTAGAACGACCATAAACAGTCATTTTGACTGCTAGATTTTAATCTGTATAATCGCTCATGTTAATACCAAGTTATGTGTTGAATGTATTCATAGTGTCAGGATATTTTTAGAAAATGAAATAACACCAAAATATACATTTTAACAGGTTTAATTATACATTTATCTATCAATATTCATATCATCACACAGTAAACTGTAATTATTGCAAAATTTTACACAAGATTATAATAGAGAAACCTCAGAACAAGAAAATTAACAATTTAAAGTAGCTTATGACTTATTATGAAAGATTTTATTTTAACACTAAATAATATATGATAAAAAGTTGGAAACCAGCTGATCTAAAAGAAAAGCAAAAAAGAGCCTTTGCAATCAATGGTCAAAAGATGCATAGATTACCACCACTCTCCTCGCACAATTACCACACACAGGCTTGTGGCATTTCAAGTGTCCGATGTTTTGTTCAGTTTGCAGCTCTTTAAGACTGGCATTGCCTCTGGTGTCATGGTTGCATGATGCTCCTTTCCCCCCTATGTATCCTGCCCTCAGCTCCTCTGCAAGTTGCTGCAGGAATTATCTCCATGCTCTCCTGCTGCTGGTGCATTCCTTGAACAAGATGTGGGCATTGATCCCGGCCAGGTTGAGGATGTTATAGTAGACCACCACTGGCCATCTTCGCGTACCGCCTTTGACGGGCTATGCCCTCGCCATCTGGTGCAGGACATCCATGCTGTACTTGCTGTTGTCATAGTACATCACAGACGGGTTTTGCCTTCACCCCACTAAAGGTGCCTACACCTGTGTGCACTGTGCTCAAGATGCAGACATTCTTCCTCAGCTTTCCCTGGTACACAGTCACAGTCATCACCACACTTCAGCATCTTCGTGTTGAACAGTTTGCTGTTTCACGAAGGGGGGAACTCCAGTTTCCGTTTGCCCATGGTGCCAACCAGGCTATAGCATACAACTATATAATAATTAACTTACAAGTACATTCACAAAGAAGCACAAAAAATGTAACAATGAAACCCTGCAAAATGATGTGTGGTCAATATGACTGCCTTTGGGCAAAAGGTAAAACATATATTTTATTTTCCTTTTGTTTAATGTATATGAAAACTATTGTAAATTAAACTACAGACACTTTCAGGAAATGTCATGTAACAGCAGTATTGCAT
Organism: Sparidentex hasta; assembly: GCA_030272975.1. Taxonomy (NCBI): domain Eukaryota; kingdom Metazoa; phylum Chordata; class Actinopteri; order Spariformes; family Sparidae; genus Sparidentex; species Sparidentex hasta. Next base: position 19,494 of record JARJLU010002812.1, on the reverse strand, counting down.
TTTTTTCATTCAACAAAGTTATTGCACATATAAATTTGAAAACGGTCAAAATTACCATCTTGGCCGTTCTAGTGCTAGGGTTGGGCCTTGTGCCACATGGCTCAGACAAAGAGAAGGCCTGTAGGGAAAATCAAAAGCCTAACTACCAGGGCTTGAGGATTTAAGAACAAAGGAACAGCCCAAAAGGTGTGAAAAAGTGCAACTCAAGGTGCGACCCACCCCCAAAACTTTTACCCAGTCCCTATTGGCTGTGACAAAGGAAGCTTCGCCAGGATCACAATGACGTCAAGTTTAAAGGTCAGGAGACCCCTCTGCACGTTGCATTCCCAGGGAGCGTTATGTTCCGGTAGTTCCGGTTTCATGCAACAGTGACTGTAAGTGTGCCCTTTGAGAAACCTTTTCCAGTTCTCTAGAACTAAGCTTCACTTCCCTCCTCGCTGGACGAGACAGAGGTTGTTTTTGTTAGAGGAACACTGCACAACCCAGTCATTCCTCACCGCCTGAAGTAGGAAGAGATTATCTTAAGAAGGAGAAGGAACCCCCGAGGTCCGGTCCTTCCATCAGGTCAACAATGCCACGTGACCCCGCACTCGCATTTAAAGTGAGTAGGACTTTGTAGATGGACGGGACACACACTAGTCGCAACGAGCGACCCAAGTAAGAGGCTACTGTTTAGGCAGAAATAGACAGAATATAGTGTGCTTTTGTTGTGCTTATGTTTGTGTGAAGGGACCACCGAGTCCTACATATGGTTGAGGGTACTGTGTGCTAACTGTGTTATTACGTTCACTAGGAGCTCATTCAGGCTGATCCAACTTGTGTACTTTTGCCGCCGTGTGTGATCACAATACGTCGTATTCCAGCTCAATCAGCAGACAATAAACTAAGCTTGATTCACTTTCTGGCCACTGGTTGAGGGAGAGACAGCCGCCGTGTACCACACAGTCGTTGTGTTATCCTCTCTTGTCGGCTAAGCGCTCGCTTAGCTTCTTTTCCCCTTTTACTTACACACACACACATACACACACACGTAGTCTTATGAGCGATCTGTTATAGTCTGAAAATTATAGTTAATAACACTGCTATAACATAAGACACGTGTGTCTAGCGATATTCCCTTATTAACTTAAGTGGTGGACTCTTCTCCGTAGCACAAGTACTTTTTTGGAACTATGGGTATTACCCCTCTAAATTCACCTCACATGTAATCAAACTAAACAACGTTACCGTCGTCTTTGTTCAAACTCTGCATGCACATGTACTGATTGCCCAGGTATATGATTTAGGTGAATCCGAATCGCCACCTCGGGACTGATGTTCTTGCGTGACTTCAACAAGTCACATCCGGCATTTCCTGTAGTCTCTCCAACAAGATTTCTTAAGTCACAGCCACTAATTTGTAGTCCGGTGAATGTGACTTTCCAAGCCAGTGTTAATAAACAGTATTGACTTAAACTGAGCAGTATCTGTGATTATACCATGGTCTGGGGGAATACTTGATTCTGATTGGCTGCAGGGTGTCCATTAGTCCCTGATATATGGACACCTACCAAGTACTTACAGTCAAATTGTCTGTTCCCCATTCTAAATTCATGCGCTAGCTGGCGTATCAGCTTGTCTCTGAAATGAGTAACCATAGCAACGGGAATGCAGTCAAAGCCTCTGTTTACAATTGATTGCAACACCGCAACAAACTAACAACGAGTGACTTTAATGTTTTTTTAAACCTATTTGGAGAATATGACAACTTTGATGACTGGGATGCAGCTGAAGAAAGAGAAATTGAAAAGAAAAGAGGGAAATGGCAAAGAAGTTTACACCAGGAGAATTAAATAGAATAGAGGATGAAAAAGATGAGATCAACACCAAAAGAAGAACGAAATGGGCAGTTAATATACTGTGAGACTTTCTTGCACAAACACGAATGGACTCCAACTTTGAAAAATACACCGCTGATGCTCTTAATGAGACTCTGCAGGAGTTTTATGCTGCTGTCCAGTCCACAAAGGCAGGAGGGGAGTACAGCATAGACAGCCTAAGGAGTCTGAGAGCTGCTATTAAACATTTTTTAATTGGATTAAATGTCAAAACTGACAGCAGATTCAGGACCAGCAATGTGGTGTTTAAAGCTGTACTAAAACAGTACAGGGAAAGATACCAGCTTCCACCATCCCCGTATCTCTGAGCCAGACCTTGGACTTATTAGAAATTCCACTGCACTGTCTCCTGATAAGCCCGTCGGCCTGGTCACAAAAGTCTGGTATGACTTCCAACTATGTTTGGCTCTGCGTGACAGGGAGGGCAACCGAGAGCTATCCATGGCATCTTTCATCCTCCAGAGAGATGTGAATTGGGTCGAATATGTCAGCCTGGCGCACAATCCACAAACTAAGAATCACAAAGACCCGAATGACCCAGAAAAGGAAAACCTAAGATGATTTATGTTTGCCAGGCCAAGGATCCGCTGTCCAGTGGCAAGTGGCAAGAAATATAGTTCCAAATGTCCATCAAATGCCAAATCTTTCTACCTTCATCCAAAGTGCACCCTGGCCTCTGACGTATGGTACAGCCCGGAGCCGATGGGTGTCCACTACCTCGGGAACATGTTTACTTATGGCTAATAAAGAAATACCAGTCTAATAATTGTGTATGATAGCTACTAAATACTCTCCCTCCATCCCCATAATATAATAAATATATTTATCATTCTACCGCTTGGGTGGATCTTTCGTGGATCTACACCAACCACAACCTCCGAAGCACCACTGTAGGTCAGCTCTCAGACACCGGCCTGAAGAGCCGTCAGATAATGTTGGTGACAGGCCATCGATGTGAGAGCAGCCTGCGGGCTTACTGGGCTCCGTCAGTGCAGGAGAGATGAAACGGAGCCACGTCTTGTCATCTTCTAATGTCCTGACAAGCAGTGCCCATCATGGGCAGTCCCCTGCTGTCAAACACCCTCCTTCAAAGGCCACTATGCTGGACTTGCCTTTATCGCTATCAAATTTCATGATAAATGCAAATGTCAAATTTAATTTTAAACGAGGACTGCAAGCAGTTATGAACGGGGGCAACCCCCCCGCTTAACTCAGACCCCATGCACTGCAGAGCCCACGGAAGTTTGCCCCAAAGGATGACAGAATCGGGGCAAAAGAGAGGCTAACGTCTGAGCCGTGGTATTGGCTGTATTGGGAAGTGCACTGGAAGTGCAACAGGCTGAATGTGTGCCCATTTGGATTTGATGTACTATGTCATGGCCACTTTGACCAATCATTACTTAACTATATGGCTGGCCTCAAGATTGACCCCACATCAGTACTGTTTCATTACATTTCTATTATTGCAACCAAAAATGAGAGTGACAAGGAAAAATGTATTCATGTTGATTAGTGTGTGGTGACTTAGCAAAGGAAAAGTGCAGCAGAAGTGGGCAGGGCCTATGTCAGAAAACCTAGCTCTATTCGGGAAGTAAGTGAATGTGATGTTATGAATGTGTTCTTTAAAATGTGGAAGTTAAAGGCAAAAACGCATTTACCTCCATTTACCCAGCAGAAGTGGGTGTGTCCTACATCAGAAAACCCAGCATTATTCAGGGAACATATGTATATTGTCATGACTCCTGTTTGTGTTTGTCTTTGTATTTGGTTTTTGGGTTCTTGTTTATGATTTACATCTTGGTATCATGTCTTGTGTTATGTTTTTTCCTTGTCTTGTGTGTCATGTGTTTGATTTTCCATGCCCTCATGTGTCCTTTAAGTTTCTCTCATGTTCTCCCCTCTGGCTCCCTCTGTCTGTTGTCTTGTTCCCTCCTGGTCTGTTCCTCTGTGCTCCTCCCCCTCATTATCTCACCTGGCTTCCTTCCTCCTCTCTCCTCACCTGTGCCTCGTCATGTCGTTAGTGTCTGTGTATTTAGTCTCTGTGTTCCCCTCACTCCTCGTCCAGTCATTGTATTCTGTCTTGTGTGTTCTGTTTTCTGTCTTCGGATTGCTCTTGTTCCATGCTCCTGATCCTTTATCCTGATCCTGTTCATGCTTCTGTCCCGGTTTGGTATGTTTTGGTCTTGAGTTTTTCCATGTTTAAGTTGAACTTTGAATTTTGGTTTGTACTTTGTCTAGCGGTTTTCTTTTGCTACTTTGTCTGATTCTTGTTTGCTACTTTGCCTTTTGCCCTTTTTTGTGTGCCTTTTGTTTTTGTAATCAGCTTTGTTTAATAAAGCTCGCCTTTTGTTTGTTCCCTTATCCTCGCCTCCCGTGTGTACTGCGTTTGGGTCCTCCTTTCCCTTCTATAGTTTTCCCCTTTTTTACCCTGACCTGACATATATAAGGTTTGCGAATGTGTTATTTAAAATGTGGAAGTTACTGGCAAAAACGCGATTGCATCTATTATAGCGCCACCTAGTGGAGTACATGTGCAATTTTTGGTATGAAAGAACTGTGTCCTATTCTATTTGTACCTATAAATTTCAAAGCTCGCAGCGTAATAGTTTGGCTGAAATTATTTGTTGTTTATCTTGTAATAAGCCACGCCCACATGGAACAGTCATGACCACCTTCAAGATATGGCCTCAGGATTGGCTCTACATCATACTGACCAAATTTCGTAAAAATCGGTGTAACCGTTCAAGAGATATGAACTTCCCATATTTTTAGTGCCCCCTAGTGGCCAAAATTCCCCAAATCCCTAATCCCCTGATCTCCTCCCAGTCTCATGGCAACCAAGGATCTCAAATTTGGTGTTAATAGCATTTAGTTTGACTGAGATATGAAACAGCTTACATTTTTATAGCTAGCTAGAGAAATTTGTTTGTTAATAATTTGCGCACTTTTTGACCGAGCAAAATTCTTTTGATTGATTTGATTTGAAGTTCTATCTGAAGAGTGTACGTGCCAAGTTTCACACAGATCGGACAAAATCCTCAAGGAGGAGTTCGAAAAAGTAGGGTTTCCCAGTTTTTGCAATTTTGCAAAAAAAAAAAAAAACTTTCTAGGCAGAAGTGGGTGTGACAATTTGCAAAGTGATTAAGCTCCATTCAGGGAATCTGGGGATGCAAGGTTTTTGACTGTGCGACATATGCAGGAGTTATAGGCAAAAAGCGTTGACCTAGGTTATAGCACCCCCTGCAGGTGGATATATGTAGTTTTTTGTGTCTGAGGTACGTGCAGGTGTCTGGACCAACCCTCTAAATTCTACCATCCTCCCTTGCACGGTTTAGCCTGCAGCGCCACTAAACGGGAGAAAAAAAATCTTTACAATTACAATAGTGTTCCTAGCACCGCTGGTCCTAGGAAATGTGTCTGCTTGCATATGCGTTCCCTCGGCCCCTCGAGCTTGGCCCTCTAATTACAAAAGGGTTTCTGGCCCCGCTGGTCCTAGGAAACGCGTATGCAAGCAGACGGGCTTGGCCCCCTAATAAAATAGCCAGGCTACTATAGCTAACACATAGGGCCCAGTTTTCCTGCTGTGGGTCTAGAGTTCAGTTTTACTAAGGTTGAGTTTGATTGCAGATGTTAAAGCAGAGGTGTCTGCCAAACATTCCAAGATGCGCATCTGAAAACAGAAGCGGCCCTAATACTGAGCTTCGAGGGACACCAGTTTCCAGAATGCAGGGTTTGGAAAGGTGCAATTTGTCAAGTATGATGTGAACCAGGTTAGAGCAGAGTCAGCAATGCCAGGTTCAGCCAGAGTGGAGAGGAGGATTTGGTGGTTGACTGTGTCAAATGCAGAGGTTAGATTGAGGAGAATGTGGACTGACGAGTTGGACAAGGCTCTGGCGGCACCGAGCAACTCAATCACAATGAGGAGGGCCATCTCAGTGGAGTGACCAGTCCTGAAGCCTGACTGATTAGGGTCAAGGAGGTCATGTTCTGAAAGGTAGGAGGACAGTTGGTTGTAGACTGCACGTTCCAGGGTTTTAGAGAGGAATTAAATAGATGATGTGTTGGTTGGTTCAGGAGCCAAGCTTTCCAGTTTGCCAGAACTTCCTTGAAGGCAACCAAAAGTCAATCACCATGGCCTCCTCACCCCCAGGTTTTTGTGACAACAAATCTGGCCTTCACTACCTATTTGCTGCTTCAGACCCTTGGGCCTATCAAGCCCAAATGGCCTCTGTCTACAGTTTAACAGCTTTCTTCCCCACAGTTGTCCATCAGCAGTTTCTATGTTGCTGGCTCAGTAACCAATGACCTTCTCCTACCAGCCAACACTTAGTAGGTTACTTGGTAAGACATGGAGGCTCTGAACAGGACGTACTAGGTCTTTATGCCCCAAAACGATCAAAATGTCCTCAAGAAATTTGTTACCAGTTCATCTTCACGACAAGTCTGAGGCAGTGGCAGCGGTGGCAGCAGTGGCAGCGGTAGCAGTGGCAGCGGCGGCAGCGGACACTTTCCTCCAAAATAAGCACAAGCAAGAGTGACATGTGCATGTAGTTGTGCATGTGCATCTAGTTTGTGTAATTTTCATGCACACCATATACAAAAGGTACAAGGTAAGATGTAGCTTCGCCTTGCTTTTTGTACGGCATCTTTCTTGAATGCCGAGGCAGCTGGTAACGTAAAGAGGTCAGCCGGAGGTGGCTCTCTATTACCACTAGTTGAAATGGGTACAGCGCCACCTAGCGTAGCATACATGCTTCCACCAGTAATTCGATTTTCTCACCGGCATGTATACTCGGATGATTGCAGTTGTCTGATTGAGTAGCATAGTCGATGTAAACACACAGACTGTCTGTTGTTGAAGTTGATAGCTAGCTGTGCTCCTGTTTTCACATACGGACATAAAGCCACATATCTGATCATTTTGCCACAAAGTCAGCGATCCTTAGCCTAGGTGTTCAGGTACCAAGTGTACTTGTAAACCAAGTGTTTATTATTGCAAATATTATAACTAGCACATAAATCCAATAATAAAGCTTCACCTAGGTTTAGGTCAGGCAGGCCATTCCTCCAACATCTCACCCCAAGTTTTCAGCATTGTTGCTATAGAGTTGTTTTCAGTCCAGGATGCCATTCAGTGAATCTAAGAATTCAGAAAGGAGGGCACTCTGCACCACTGTTCAGTGCATGGGCAAAAACAACAATCAACCTTCCTCTCAGCAACTTGCATTTGTATAGAATTGACCCTCTTACTAACCAGGGGTAACCTCACCCACGGTTCAGCCAAGCCTGATGGGTCCAGGACCAGCTAGCTGGTCTGACTGCAGGAATTAGCCCCTGTTTCCCAGTTTTGTGTCTGTAGCAGGAGGAAGTTTTCAGATCTGGGCCAGAATGGGCACCAGAACCAGAGCTGGATGAGTGGGCAACAGAGCCAGGTCAGCAGCTTCTATGGAAATCATGAAGAGAAAAGACAAAGTGACAAAGAGAGAGGCATGAGACAAGTAAATCTCAGACTGGCTTTTAGTCATTAGTGACAGCTTTGCAAAATAAAAGGTTGCATATAGACACAGAGCTGGACTTGCTGCTGTTGATTTTGTAGCTGGCTTACTAAATTGTATGTCTTGTGTTGTTGCTCTTGCATGATGTATCCAGCGTATCCGGAACACTGCAATGCTCTTCATTTACAATCTTCCCAAATTCTCCCATTTTACCCCCCTTGTCCATGACCTCCTCTGGCTTCCTGTTGCGGCCCGCATCCGATTCAAGACAATGGTGTTGGCCTTCAAGGCTGTAAATGAACTGCACCCGTCTACCTCCAAACACTGGTCAGACCACACACCCCAGCAAGAGCACTCTACGTCAGTTGGCCAACTGGAACCCCCCAGCAAACAAAGCCTGCACAGTGAAGTCGCAGCCATTCTCTGTTTTGGCACCTCAGTGGTAGAACAAACTCCTGACCAATGTCAGGACAGTAGAATCACTCTCCATCTTCCGCAAAAGAAAAAAAACAAAAAAAGGTACGTACTTGTACGATCGTATCCTTATCACTTCTATCATAGCACTTTTGCACTTAAGAATCTTTGACAAATAGAAGTTATGATCCTCAGACGAGGGCTTGACAATTGTTTCTATATTTCTTTTACTCCATCGACAGTGATAAGTCGTGGTGTCTCTCTTGTGACAAATGTACTTATGGTAAGTTGCTTTTGACAAAAGCATCTGCTACATGCCCTAAATGTAAATGTAAATATTTGGCTGTGTCAGCAAAGTTGTCAAATCTGTATTAAAGTTTTGTCTAAATAGACACTTTTTCTGCTCCACCTACAAAGCAGTTCTGCCTCAAACAGACAGATTCTCTCTCTTTACAATATCTGTCAATTATCCATTTACTGGCAGTGGGTATGTATTAAGACAGCAAAGGTTCTGTAAAACTGACCTGAAATGTGAAACATAAGAATTAATATGCAGTTGGTACTTGACAGAGTGTAACACAACACATACAAGCAGAGAAGAGTGCCAGTCAAACATTATTGGGTTATCACCCTGCAGTTGTGGAGACATGCACTCTATATGTCAATTAACTATTATTAAATTTGCCTCTGCTAGATACCTCTGGGGTGAGGTTTTATCCTCCAGACATGTGATACTTCCTCAGTCCAATATTGCACATTTATTGTGTGTGTAAAGCAAGCCAAACAAGTGAAGACTTTCCTGAAAAAAAAATATTATTTGATGTGATCTTTGGTTGACTTTATAATCATAGGAAAGCTCATTGACCTTGTAGTTAAAGATGTGATGAGTGAAAGGAGCTGTAGCAATTTGACATTTGTTGTTCTTCTGTAAATAATGCAAAGCTGTGCTTCATTAAACTTTACCTTATTTACAGTCAGTCAGCATGCAATACTGACCATTTTCAAACTAAAGTCTTTGTATTGAATACAAGTGACAAGATATAGATGCAGGGAACTCAATGAGCCCCCTTACATGTTAAGATACTATATACATAACTTGTTACGAATGCAGTGAGTGAATGAGTAAAAGGGGCCTATTGCTGTTCAATGTCAGTTTTTAATTTGTAAATAAATCTGTACATATCATTAACAGGAGTCCCCAAATTACAACAATTAATAATCCAATGCAAGTATCAACGATCAGTGCCTGCATATCTGGGCCTAACTATTTTCTGTTGATCAAAATCTGTAATGCCGTTCAATACACATTACAGTTCAAGATCATTTATGGCATTTTGTCCACTGACTAATTTTTTCAAAACAAAAAATGTATTGAATCATGATCAAGTCATGTCAGATCAAATAGTGGATTTGGGGAATCATGTACAATCAATATGGGTGTAGTTATGAGCATTTTGAAATTTAAATTGCTCCCCTTGCTCCCCTCCCATTGTTTTATTACTACTACTGAACTGATTTCCACAGGATGGAGCATGGGTCTCTGCCAGGAATAGACCCCATTAAGGGACAGACTGATCACTTTGACTGTGGTGTTTTTCAACATGGTTAATGTCTCAGGGGATAACGCATGGATCTTAATGAAAAGATGAAGCAAAATAAAAGTCTGGATCGAGCTAATTCAAGTATGTTTTATTAAGTATTATAGTAGGCTTGTTTGAATGAAAGGGGACTGTTGAGCCTTTACAGAGGTATGCATTCTAGTCTAATCTCCCACAATTTACACTGAAATTACTTTTAGGATAGATTTCCTTGTGTATTGACTGAAAGAATAATTAAAGCAACCAACACTGTCTCAAATGTACATATGGGTTTCTGATTATTTTTTAAACATAGGCAACTTGGAAAAAATTGAACTTTTATCAATGAAATAGATAAACTATGAACATAATAAAACATTAACGGTATATGTAGCATAAACATTTTTTGAGTTACAGGTAGGCAAAATTAAAGAATATTAAGAAGCGTACGTCAGCATATTGCTGTCAGCATGTTAAAAAACATCTATATTTGCTACGTTTCTCATTATAACAAGAAACTCACTTTAACATGATCCTTTTCATTTTATAGGAATGTGCATTTCATGTTAAAATGAAATCTTTGCATATATGTATATATATACACACACACATACACATATATGTGACATCAGAAAATGTGAAGGGAGAACTAAGTGCTTGAAAAAAATGAGCTTCATGTTTGACTTTTTTAAGCACAATGACAGACACCTGTTTCAGTTTTCATCAAAGTATTATATTAAATCTCAGCCACACTAGAGCAGGAATTATGATTTTATCACACTTTACTGATATTCTTGTTGGCATTTTGATTAGGAGTGCATCTGTCCTTCCAGACGTCACCTTTCCCCTGCTGACTACCCTCTGAATGTAAAACCACGTGATCTCAGACAGTCATGATCACCTGCCCTGTTCTCCATCAGTGCACAGCAGCCAGCTCCACCTGATTGTCTCGCGGCTATCTTGGTCTCAGCGCAGCAATGGATTGTTATTCTACAAGTCTCCAACAGGACAATAAATGATTTTACTTTGTTGAAATAGATATAAACTAACTGCACTTTTCTCCCACGCAGTGAGTCACAATGCTGGCCCTTAGGTTACTACTGTTTGAAATGCTTACTAAGATGGTAGGTGTTCTAATAAAGTGCAGCTTTAATTCTGACTCAAAATAACCCATCAACATAAAGCAAAGCTGAAGTCTTTCTCCTGAAAAATATTCATTTTCTCTTTTCTTGATGGAGCACCTTTTGACAACCTATGACCCACTCAGGCTGCCGTAGATGCCCAAATTCAGCCTTACAGTCAGGACACAGTCTGTGGATATTGAGAACATAGATTGGTTTAATTGAATTTCCAGTGTCCTCCAGTCCAAGTCACCAGAGTAGAGATAATTCCCTTATCCACATCAATGCAGGCCCTCTGCTGGGCTCAGTGAAAGGGGCCATAGACCTGCTGTTTGCTGGCAGGATCTGCCACAATCAATTACACAAGCCTTGTTAAATACCCCTGCGATTTCCTGACTCCACTCACCCAACACTGACGGTGAACTAAGTTAAAGGAACCAACAACAACAGCCACTGAGACAACCCAAGATCATAGTCCAGTTAGACAGCAATTTGGTGTCTTAAAATGGCTTAAGCTGGCTGAAGTAATGCCACAAGATGCTGGACTTGTGCTCATTAATGTGGGCTGTCCTGCAGCTAGCCAGCAGTCTGATGAGGAGGGCTGAGCATTGCACCCACAGTAACCACCACATAGCTGCGTTGCCTCACCAGCTGGCTCCTGGGCTCTTTTCATCCAACACGCCCACCCAAGTGTTGATTCTGGGCCCAGGCTGATGCCAAGGCACATTCACGCACACAAATACAGGCTTACATGTGCAAGACATTTTTGCAGTTCAGTCAAAAATACGGTATTGTGATTATGGAAACAAAAAATTGTGTTAAAAATGTGTCATCTGTTGTATATCTGCAATGCTGTTGTTGCATTTTCATATCAAAACACCTTGAAGGATAATGCTGCCATTTTTCAATATTTTCATTTTAGTCAACATATCCGATTACAAGACCAAAACCAACTGTCCATCTCCAGTACTTTCTAACTTTTATCAATGACACACAGCCCAAAACGTCCCTCCACAGATGTGATTCTTTAAAAACCTAAAGCAACTGCATGAACCTTTTTCCAATTTAGCATTGATTTTTGGATTCCCCTATGGAGCAGTTTGAGCGCCACCACCTCCTGGAATAAAGATAGGCTAGCACATGTGTCTCTTTTGGTAGTGAGTGAAAGAAAGATTAAACATTTTTTTCTTTTCTGAACACAGCTCTGAATGTATTTGTGATGATGTAAAAAAAAAAAAAAAAAAAAAAAAAACCTCTTACGACAATGTTAAAACAAGCTAACATTGTTTTAGAACTGTTTATACCACTAGGTTACAACAGATTTGGTTGCTCAGTAATAGTCATTTTGTAGACATTGTTAAAGTTACCAAGATTCTCTAATGATGTTATGTCTTCATAATATTAAGCAAACAGCAAGCATAGATCAGTGGCAAGGACAACATAAAATTTTACATCATAAGCCAGTAATGTCAACTGTGATCTATACAGTACCAGTGTAAATGGATATATTGATATCCAAGTTTCATTTAATTCTCTGCTGTATCACCAACCAAAGGTTAACTCCAAGCTGGGTTAGTTTAGCCCATGGCCAAGCGCGTTGCTTTTGATGGTGTTTGGTCTGACATGCCTGGGTCTGACGCGTCAGAATCGGCTGTCTGGACCAGCCCAATTTAATCGTCAATGCTTTCCCAGTATCAGTCATAACTGCAAATTATAACGTCAAAAATAAAATTCCCTAAAGAAAAATCTCCCCCGGCTCTGCTTTCATTTAACTGGCTAATGATATACTGCAAAACTTTGCCTGGGAAAATGTGGAGAAAAAAAGGCTATCCCAGTCTGCATGCCACAAATCATTTCATCTGATTTCACAGTGAACTGGATCTGTCAGCAGGCAAATAGCCAATCCTTTTACTAATGGTTTTGCTTATGTATTAAACTGAGACGGTTTCATAACCTGTCAAAAGTTCCTAGTAGTACATTGAAGAAAAAAAGTCTGTGAAGAAATGCAGACTTCCTTAACACCTCTGCCCTCCAGTCCTGAGCTGGATAGTCCATCATCTGCCTGTCCTGACCTGTACCTCAGTACCTACAGGTCCTGACGCTGAATTCCTTCAACCCCAGGAGTTCTCCATGTAACACAACATTGTCCTTTGAGGGGACTCCCTTTCCATTTTCATGGGGTCCTGTGGAGGCCACAGAAGATTGTTCTGATGTGAAAGTTGTTCTATTATATTGTATTATAGTGTATTATATTGAATGATAGTGTCAGTCTGTGGTTCAGTTATTCCCATTTTTATTTTGAAGTTTTCTCCTTGTGTGTCATGTTTTCCTTTTCATTTCCTTCCTTTTCGTGCCTTTTTTCTGTGTTCACTTGTGGCTTATCTATTAATAACCCTGTCACACCGCAGTGAGGGATGTCCTGTCTTGGGTTTTTTTGTCCTGTGAATTTCATGTTTTATTTTGAAAACTAACTCTCCTCTCGTTTCAGGTCACTTGCCCTTCCTCTTGTGTCCCCGGTCTGACATCACCCCTGATCCTTGATTGTTTTCACCTGTGTTCCCCTTCCTCATGTGTATAAAGTCTTTGTCTTCCCCTGTCTGCGTCGCCGAAGTATCTCGTCGTTAGTCGTGTACGGAAGCCTTATCCACAGTCTTGCATTGTAAATTCCCAAGCTAAGTATTGTCAAGTTTTATTTTCTGAATTTGTTCTCTTTGGTTGTTTGATCTTTTTGTTTGTGGTTAGAGTTTTGATTTTCAGTTTAGGACTTTGATAGCCGTTTGTTTTCCTCCGTGTGGAGCGCTTTTTGTTGTACCTTTTATTATTTAGAGTAGATATTTTTCATAGCCTGTGAGCTGACCTCTTCGGAGAGTTTTTGTTTTCTATTTAAGTTTTATAGTCTTGAATTTAAGAATAGTGTAGATTCCTCCTTCGGGAGCGCTTTCCGTTTTATGTGTTATTTGTCTTGTTCATCTTGTCTGTCTCCATAGAAATTTTCATAGCCATTGATTTGTCATTCATACTAAAGAGCTACAGATCAGTAAAATAAAACCTGTCTTTACATCTATCATTCTCCTCTCTCCTTGTCTGAGCTTGACAGTATACTTCGGCCAGACATGGACTCAGCAGAAGCCGAGCGACTGTCAGAGGTTCTGCGAACACAAGAAGCTCGTCTGACCAGGCAAGAGGAGTTCCAGACCGCCATGGCTGCCAACATGGGTCAACTCTCTTCCCAGCTACAAGAGCTTCTTGGTCAACTTTGCCGACCAAGCCCTGCAGCACCACCTCTGTCTATCCCCGCCTCCCCGGAAGCAAGTATATACTCCGGAGGAGCCTCATGTAAGCTGGCACCGCCAGCTCAATGCAGCGGTGACCCTGGGTTATGCAAGACTTTCTTGATCGATTGCTCAATCCATTTTGAACTAATGCCCCACGCTTTCCCCACCGAACGGGCAAAAGTGGCATTTATGATTTCTCATTTGACAGGTCGAGCCAAGGCATGGGCGTCAGCAGAATGGAGCCGGAGTTCAGCGGTGTGTGGAGCCATAGCAGCTTTCCAAGCAGCGGTAACTAAGACATTTGATCCGGTGAGCTCCCACCGAGAAAAAGCCCAAGAGCTTAGCACCCTGAAACAAGGCAGAGAGTCAGTGTGCGATTACGCTATCCATATGCGCAATGCATATCATCTGGTCCGCATTAAAGAGGGGGATGAATGGAAGACGGGGTTTAACACGCCCAGCGGTCATTACGAGTACTGCGTCATGCCTTTCGGCCTCACTAATGCACCTGCTGTCTTTCAGGCTACGATAAACGACGTCTTGAGGGACTTCTTGGACCAGTTCGTCTATGTCTATTTGGACGATATTTTGATTTACTCTTCTGACCTTGCCACAGTCAAGAGCCATGTCACTCAGGTTCTCAAGAGACCACTTGAAAACCAACTTTATGTCAAAGCTGAAAAGAGTGTGTATCATGCCGATACTGTCTCGTTCCTGGGCTTCATTGTAGCCCCTGGAAGAGTACAGATGGATCCGGCTAAAGTGAACGCTGTGGCAGAATGGCCTACTCCAGACAGCCGCAAGAAGGTTCAGCAATTCTTGGGATTTGCGAACTTTTATAGGCGGTTTTTCAGGGGCTTCAGCGCAATAGCAGCTCCTCTCCATGTTCTTACCTCCACCCAGGTTCCTTTTCGCTGGTCTCCTGAGGCAGACAAAGCATTCCAGGAACTCAAACACTGCTTCACCACGGCTCCCATCCTCACCCTGCCTGATCCTCGACGACAGTTTGTGGTGGAGGTTGACGCGTCCAATGATGGGGTTGGACCTGTACTATCCCAACGATCTGAGAAGGACAGCAAGATGCACCCCTGTGCTTTCCTATCACAACCGCTGTCCCGGGCAGAGCGCAATTATGATGTTGGCAACCGGGAGCTGCTCGGGTTGGAGGAGTGGAGGCATTGGTTGGAGGGGGCCGAACAACCATTCATTGTCTGGACAGACCACAAAAATCTTGAATTTATCAGAAAGGCTAAAAGGCTTAACTCTCGCCAGGCCAGGTGGGCTCTGTTCTTTAACCATTTCTCTTTTACTCTGTCCTACAGGCCGGGATCCCGGAACGACAAGCCGGACGTCTTGTCTCGACTATTCAATCCTGAGCCCAAGACCAAGCAAACCGAACCTATCCTTCCACTGAACTGTGTGGTTGGAGCGGTGACTTGGCCTATAGAAAACGAGGTTAAGCAAGCAAATGGTGGCGCCCCCTCACCTCGTGGCTGTCCCGACAACCGTCTGTTCGTTCCCTCTGAGTTACGGCCACAGGTGGCGGAGTCGGAGTCGGAGGTCCGGGAGTACATCGAGGCTTGTTCGGTCTGTGCACACAACAAGACGTCATCACAGGCTCGCTCTGGGTTACTCCAACCACTTCCCATCCCGTCTCGACCATGGTCACACATTTCGATGGACTTTGTCACTGGGCTCCTGGTCTCACAAGGAAACACTACAGTCCTCACAGTGGTGGACCAATTCTCCAAGATGGCGAAATTCATTGCTCTCCCCAAACTACCATCTGCCAAAGAGACGGCAGAGGTTATGATGAACACTGTTTTTCGTGTCCACGGGTTCCCCAAAGACATTGTTTCAGACCGGGGGCCCCAGTTCATGTCCAGGTTCTGGAGAGAATTCTGTCAACTCATCGGAGCCAGAGCAAGCCTGACATCTGGTTATCACCCTGAAGCCAACGGCCAGACCGAACGCCTCAACCAACAACTGGAAACCGGCCTCCGATGCGTGGTTCACCAGAACCCCTCAACATGGAGCCAACACCTGGTCTGGGTTGAGTATGCGCACAATTCATTACCCACCTCCACTACTGGTCTCTCTCCCTTTCATTGTGCTCTAGGATACCCCCCGCCTCTGTTTCCAGACAATGAAGGGGAAGTTTTGGTCCCCTCAGCCTACGCCATGGTTCGACGGTGCAGACGCATCTGGGCCGCCGCTTGACAGACTCTTATTCGCCAGGGAGATCGCGTCAAGAGAACCGCGGATCGGAAGAGATGCCCAGCCCCAGACTATCGACAAGGCCAGAGAGTGTGGCTGTCAGCGAAAGACCTTAACCTCAAGGTTCCTTCCAAAAAGTTCGCTCCTCGTTTTGTGGGTCCCTTCCCCATCACCAAGATCGTCGGACCTGCTGCTGTACGACTTCCTCTGCCCCGGTCCCTAAGAGTTCATCTGACATTTCATGTCAGCCAGGTCAAACCAGCCAAAGAAAGTAAGATGATGCCTAAAGTCTTTGTCTTCCCCTGTCTTCATCGCCGAAGTATCTCGTCGTTAGTCGTGTACGGAAGCCTTATCCACAGTCTTGCATTGTAAATTCCCAAGCTAAGTATTGTCAAGTTTTATTTTCTGAATTTGTTCTCTTTGGTTGTTTGATCTTTTTGTTTCTAACGTTTGTGGTTAGAGTTTTGATTTTCAGTTTAGGACTTTGATAGCCGTTTGTTTTCCTCCGTGTGGAGCGCTTTTTGTTGTACCTTTTATTATTTAGAGTAGATATTTTCCATAGCCTGTGAGCTGACCTCTTCGGAGAGTTTTTGTTTTCTATTTCTATTTCTAGTTCGTCTTGTCTGTCTCCATAGAAATTTTCATAGCCATTGATTTGTCATTCATACTAAAGAGCTACAGATCAGTAAAATAAAACCTGTCTTTACATCTATCATTCTGCATCTGAGTCCTCTCTCCATGCCTGAGCTTGACAAACCCCTGTGAATTTAAGTCCTTGTCGCCCCCTCTATCTCTGTCAGTTCATTCTGTTCTGTTTTGTCCTGCTTCTCAGTCTCATGTCTCCTGTATCCTTTGTGGTACTGTCTGTAATTCCATTGCTTCATTGGTTTGTACTTTTAGACTTAGACTTTAGACTTTTATTTATCCCACAATGGGGAAATTCACTTGTCACAATAGCAGATAGACAGATGTAGCACGCTGAAATAATATTCTGTATTTCTTGTTTCTTGATTTTATATCCAGTCAGTTAAAACATAAGTGCTTTAATTCACTAATTGTGTTTTTATTACCATGGTTAAAAACATTATATGTTAATACTTAACTGTGAGAAAGATGGTGTACTCGCCCTTTGGGAAGGGAGCGCTACCCCTTTAAGAGAAAGGGGGCACGAAGAAGTGGTGTTGAAGCCATACAGCAGTAGTAAACTTTTTAAAGGAACGTTACGCGATATTGGAACCAAACGACAAGACACAGGCTATGATATCAGGCTACAGAAAAGAACTGTAATTGGCTGGCTGTACGCTGTAGATGCTGTAAAGCGTAAGAAACGACTCTGGGACCCACCTGTCAACCTTTCCCACCTGACATCTGAGCAGCAGCAGAAAGTGAGACAAATGCTGAGGGAAGAGAGTGAGGTCTTCGCTAAAGATGATTGGGACATTGGATGCATCCCTGATTTGCAGATGAAAATACGTCTGAAGGATGACATCCCAGTAGCAAGACATATAATGCCATCCCCGGTCACCTATATGAGGAAATGAAAAAATAAATACAGGATCTACTGAGCAAAGGATGGTTCCAGAAGTCAACTTCTTCCTTCTCATCACCAATCATGATTGTGAGGAAAAAGGATTCTACCATCAGACTCTGTGTAGATTATCGACAGCTAAATGAAAAGACACATCCTGATCGACACCCCATCCCAAGAACCCAAGAAATCTTTGAGAAACTTGGAGGAAATTCATGGTTCACAGTGCTCGATCAAGGTAAAGCTTACCATTAAGGTTTTGTCAGTGAAGAGAGCTGTGCATGCACTGCCTTCATCACATCCTGGGGATTATATGAGTGCTTAGGATCCCTTTTGGGCTAACAAATGCTCCAGCTGCTTTTCAGAGATATATGGAGGGCTGCCTTGGACACTTAAGAGATGAGGTTTGCGTACCCTACCTTGATGATGTCTTGGTCTTCAGTAAGGACTTTGACCTCCATGTGGAGAATGTGAGGAAAGTCCTACAAAGACAAAAGAGCTGTGGAATCAAACTTGACTTCTTTAAGAGAGAAGTGTGCTTCTCTTAAAGGGAGCGCTTTCCCTTTAAGAGAAAGGGGATACAAAGAAGTGGTGTTGAAGCCATACAGCTGTAGTGAGATCAAGTTGTTGTGCTTGATTTCGAATCATGGACAATGTTAATAAATGTTCAACAAAAACAGAAGAATATGTCTTCGGCCCGTCATTCTTGAGAGTGCAACACAGACATACAGACATATAATAAGTACAGGACTTAAAAGACTAAAAAATACTAAAAAAGATTTGAGCAAGAGAGAAAAGATAAAATATAGAAAGGACTGTACGTTATGTGCATATTATATACAGGAGGCAAAAATGTGCATTACATACATTTAAATAAAGTGTAGAGTATTGCCTTGTTGAGGTTGGATGCATAAATAAAGTTTAAATACAATGTTTGAAAATAAACAGACTCAGTGTATGAATATGAATATGTACAAAAAAATAAAATAGTATGATTTCACAGGATAATTGCACAAGATGTCGGAGGTAGAAGTGTAAGTAGGTATTTGTACTCCTCCACAATCTCAATGTCTAAACTCTGGATGTTCACTGGTGCAGTTTGAGGAGCCTTCCTCCTGAAATCAATCACCACCTCCTTTTAATTGCTGGCGTCAATGCACAGGTGGTTCAGTTCACACCATGCAGCAAAGTTGGTGATGACCTCCTGTACTCTCCTCTGTCACATGTGCAACGCTGGCTGTCTTGTCGGAGAAATTCTGGAGGTGGCAGCTGTCCGTGTTATAACTGAAGTCTGATGTGTAGAATGTGAAGAGGATAGGAGAGAGCACTGTACCCTTTGGAGCGCCTGTCCTGCTGATTACCACATCAGACACACAGTCACAGACCCTCACATACTGTGGTCTGTTTGTGAGGTGGTTGGTGGTCCATGCAGCCAGGTGGCAGTCGACTCCCGCTCCTTCCAGCTTCACCCTGAGCTGTGATGGGTTGATTGTGTTGAAAGCATTGGTGAAGTCAAAAAACATGACTCTTACAGTACTCCCGGTGCTCTCCAGGTGTGAAAGTGACCTGTGCAGCAGGTAGATTGCAGCATCATCCACATCAACTGCAGAGGGTCCATCTTGCTGTTCACCGGGTGTCGCAGGTGGTTGAGAATGTCCCTCTCCATGGTCTTCATAAAGTGAGAGGTCAAATTCACTAGCCTGAAGGGGTTGGGCTCCTGGGGTGTGCAGTTTTTAGTACAGGAACCGCGCATGATGTTTTCCACAGGAGTGGAGCTCTCTCCAGACTGAGGCTCAGGTTGAAAATGTGCAGGAGTACTCCACAGAGCTGATCTGCACAGTCCTTCAGTAGTCTGGAGTTGATGCCATCAGGGCCAGTAGCCTTCCTTGCCTTGGTCCTCCTCATCTCCTTCCTTACTTGATCAGCTGTTATGGAGAGGCTGGGGGTGTTGGTGGGACCATGGAGTGACTCCTGTTGAGAGAGGTCGGGG
>JARJLU010002811.1:0-29179 GCA_030272975.1 Sparidentex hasta | reverse complement strand
TCGGAAAATCTGTCAAATACGGACGCTGGCTTCATGAAGAGAGCCTTTTCAAGCTAATTGGTCTGAGTTTTGACTGGTCTGCCGGAAAAAAAAAAAAACACACTTGGCACTGACATTACAGCCATCCCGCACAGCCGTGCCAAATACAACTCTACCACAGATTCTTAAAGGCATGTTATAAGTATTGGTTGAAAAGAAAGAGCGGCATGTGATCAAGCCGCTGAGTAAGCAAATGTTTGACCCCCCCCTCCACAATAAAAGCAACCGCAAAATGCCGTAGGTCTGACTCCGAGCTAATCTAACGCACGGAATAGGAAAACAATGTCAAGCACACCGGCGATGAAACAGGCCACCTCGCTGTTGTGGAGCCGTCGGGGTATTGTTACACGTTAAACCTGGCTGGAGTGAACACTTGGCGGAAGCGTTCTGCTGTTGTTGACCTAACTGAGGGTTTGAGAGTGAAGTCTGATGAAGCGTTGTGAAGATTGAGAAAGTAAGCTAGAAGATGATATGACGTCATCGCTGAACCTCTGAGATATGCAAGTTAAAACCCGCAGCTTGCTTTGCTGGCTTCGACCCGATCATGAGCTCAGCGTCGTTTCTGCGCTGCGTTGTGATCGCTACACACTCAGAGTGTATGCTCCCAATATGTCGCTGACTGGGATTTTACTTTCCCTGCCACAAAAAGTACAGCTATTAAGTTTTACAGAGGACAGAATGGCGTATGCTGCATTGAAGAAGACGTGAAACTAGCAATTGAGGGCAAAACCTCCCTAGGAAACTGTTTACTAAGGTGATAAATCATGTGAGAAGTGGGGTCATTTTCTCATAAGCTTACATACAATTGGAGTTTTTGAATCCAGAGGAATTTCCCCAGCTGGCCCGAGAGAGAATGCTGGTTTACGGCACATTCTGTAATGAGTTTCCCAGCAATATCTAAAGTTTGCTAACATCAGCTAATATAAGTCTATATAAGCGAACTGATTTATTGTTTATCGCCACATAAAGATGCTGAATTTAATCTCTGCAGCCCAATCCCCGACTCAACAATGTTGAGGGTATAAAAATGTGTGTCGCTTCTTATGGCAGTCTATGAAGTTGCGTATTTTGACATAACCGATCACCTCTGATCTCCTCTTCTAACTTCCCCCTCGCCTTGTCCTCTACAAGGCCTGGCCCCCGCAGCAGCTGGGCAGGCAACCTGGGGCCGCAGGGAGAGCAGGGTGTCAGACATTTTTCCCGGGTCTCAGTGATCTGGCTGCTACCGTCTGCATTAAAGTGCTGGCTAAACACCTCAGATGTTGCTTGCGATGAGATGTTGCTTGCACAGGAACTGGGCACCTCCACAGGAGATGTAATGTAAGGTAAGGGAGGTCAACCTGACAGTTAAAGGGGGCGGCAATGACCTACAACCCAGTTCACCTGTTGCGATTATTTGAACCTCATCATCTCTAATTTGACAGCAAGCAAAACCTGTATAATTTAAATGGCCAAAGTAAGTATCCATGTATGCCTATAAACAACCTCGTCCTGTACACACTCATAACCCATCCTGTCTGAAGTGAAGGTAGTGGGAACAGTATTTGTGGCAGTATTAAAACACTTAAATAAAGGAATTGGCAGAGGGATGATGACAGTTCTCGAGCGTCTTTCTGAAGTTGTAATTAGTCTGATCGTCCACTTGATGGTGCTGGCACTCCGCGACCTGAAGGGAACTTCCACAGCCAGTAGAAGCTGCAGTTTGCCTCCAGCAGGTGGTAACGTCTTCTCAAGGTCACTGGACGCCTGGCCTATGCAACTAGTGGCATGCGGCCAAGTCCAACCCAGAGACAACCTCAGAAGTCCAAGCATAACACATCTGATATATGATTAAATATGCAAACTACTGAGTCAAATGTACAGCTTCTGCTCTGTGATGTGGCTGAGTCAAGTATTTCACCAAAAACATATTTTTATTTGTTCAAAAGAGATAAAACCGCTAAACCTGCAAACAAAAGTATACGGAGCATGCACTTGAATTCATACTCCTGCTACATTGGTACCGGTTCGCTAGTCATGAACGTATGCGGTTAGAAGACGTCTGTCTCAGTCATCTGTGACATGACCTCCATAGTTGACCCCAGAAATGAGGCACTTCATCGCGTCCCAGGGAATCTCCTCAGTCTCATCCAGGTGCAGACTCAGCAGACTATCTCACCTTCGGGGGTCTCAACAGACCAATGTCAAGTAAACAAAAGTGCCTCTTTCTATTTTTGCTCTGTTCTATCCACCAGCTGTTGCCATCTCCTTCAGCATCAGACACGGCTGTGACCTCAAAATCAGAATCACCAAAGTCATAGTCAGTGTTCCGGCCCAGCTGTGGAAATATCTTCCTTTCCAGCAGGAAGCTGTGAACAAAATCAGAGGGAGAAGAGCAGCTTCCTGTAGAAGACAGCAGTTTGAACCAAGCCTCCGTCACCAGCTGGTAGAGACACTTCATTTGACTTTCACATCCCGAGGACAACAGGGGGCAGTGTTAACACTGTGGAGGATGTAACGTGCAGGTTGTCTATCTTATTGTACAATATGTGTGAGAAGATACAACTCAATATACAAGGAACTCCTATGTAGCTTTCTAGCCTTGTATATTTATATATACAGTATGCCTAGAATGTATTGCTCAAGGTGATTCAATATGCTTGACACCTTACAGAAACACTGTGACGGGATTTGGGTAATTGAGTTTTCAGGGGAATTACCGTCAAATCAAAATGTACAAAACATCAGATTCAATCACATGCAAAGCTTCTGAGGTAATACTCAACACAAAGGAAGCAACAGGTATCAAAGGCACTAACAATGCACAGAGAGAAGCAGTCCTGGCGCAGGGGATGCACCATTAGCTTCTGGAGCTGATTACAGTTATTCTACCACTCAAAGAGGAGGAAAATAAACAGAGAGGAGGGTAAAACCAGGGCATTCAGGGGTGAAGGAGATGTATGATTTATGATGACGTGAGTCATGAAGAGAGCTGAATAAATGAAGAAGCGAGTATTGTGGTGAACGCCGGACATTGATGAGGGCAAGAAGCTCAGCAGTCCCGAGCAGGGATGCTCCTCGGTGAACCAACCATTAACAGACCCTCGGTCGTCAGAAATAGCAGAAAATACACACATTTACAGGGGTAAAATATAGTATATACACAGCCAACTCAACTGAAGTAATAATTTAAAAGCACCCTGCTTTTCTCACACCACTACTGCAGCAGCCCTGTCAATAAAGCATGTGTCAACTTTATTGTTTCTAGTAGGGAGATCTCTCTCAGTAACACGATCAAAAGGGACAGTTCTTGTTCCTGTTGGAAGAAGTTTATTAGCAAGAAGTTTATTCACATATCATTTGCTGGTATAATGACCATCGCAGTAGCCCTGTGGACTCATGGACTGTGAACCAGTGCAGGTACATGGCAAAAAAAAACCCACCCACAGGAGAAAAACAAAGCCATTGTACACCCTGGAAACTAATTTGAACTAATGCAGTTTTTTGCTCCCAAGGCTGTTTTTTTTCCAGCGGGGTACCTTGAAATAGATGTGTAAATAACACTGATTAGCTTTAAACAGAATGACGCAAAAGCGCTCAACACACCCAACTTCCCGAGAACCTCCAAGAGTAAGTTACAGCAGAGTGAGTCAGCGAGCTTAGCCGGCTAATTGGTAGCAGGGCTCCCTGAGCTCTGGCAGTGTGATATGGATCCTGCGAGCAGCTCGTGGTCAGAGGGCCAGGACGCCTCGTCACCCAGAGAATGGTGATTAGCCCTGTAATAGTGCCTGCCAGCCCAATTAGCAGCATTATGACTGACCACTACGCTGTGCCGCTAATTACAACCAGGCCATCAATACTTGGGGGGGGGGGAAGAGGTGTTTTTGTGAGAAGAATGTGTGTGACGAAGGAAAGAGAGACAATCTCTGTCCATACTGTGTGTGTGTGTGTGTGTGTGTGTGCAGACAGCTGGCCCTCTCTAGCAGCACCCACACTGTCTGTAAATACACTAAGCCTCATGTCCTTGTCACAAACTTGCAAAAGTTACTAGACCTCAATTGCTCGAGATCAAGCGTCAAACAGTTAACACAGTGTTTCGTGGTGAGGCCACTGTCCCCGGTTACATAACTGTCAGTGGCAGAGTAGCGGAAGCAGTTCTGCAAACAGCATATATTCATTCAATTTATACAAGTTAACAGCAAAATCAACTTCTCAGTTATATAAACACAGACTAATGGACACTACATGGACACTACTGTGGAGTTTCATGTAGTAGCCCTGTTAACGATGCACATAAAGCTGCGAGAGAGAAGCTGCTGAAGTGCCGGGACTCTTCAGTCAATAAGGACTGGAATGTGAGTCATAATGTGCTTAATTTCCATAAAAAAGGAGAAAAAAAAGAGGAAGGGGGAACAAGTTGTCAACCAGGATATATTATAGGTCACAGTGTGCTGCGGGAAACAATCCACCTGAAGAGCTCTCACACTGGGATCACACAGAGAACCAAGTGTTGGTCGGTCTGTTTTGATTTTGATTTTATGGAACGGACCGACACAAAATAACACCAGCGTCAACCCGCAGTGCAACATCACAAAGCAAGTGACACCATGAAGACCAAGGACCTCTCCAAACAGGTCAGAGGGGAAAGTGGTCGAAAAGTACAGATCAGGGCTGAGGTTATGAAAAAACGTTAAACATCCCCTGTAGCACCACTGAATCCATGATTAGAGAATGAAAAGATTCTGCCACTATAACAAACCTGCCAAGAGAGGGCCGCCCACCAAAACTCACGGAACCGGGCAAGGAGGCCATTAATCTGAGAAGCAACCAAGAGGCCAAAGGAGCTGGGCAGCTCTACTGCAGAGTTTGGAGTATCTGTCCATAGGAGCTAGTCGCCAGAAAAAAGCCATTACTTGAAGAAAAAAATAAAATAAGGCAGCACGTTTGGAGCTCACCAAAAGGCTTGTTGGAGACTCCCCAAAGACGTGGAAGAAGGTACTCCGGTCAGATGAAACTAAAACGGAGCTTTTTGGCCATCAAGGACAACGCCATGTCTGGCCACCCCCACAGTAAAGCACGGTGTGGTGGCAGCATCATGCTGTGGGGATGTTTTTCATCGGCAGGGGCTTGGAAACTGGTCAGAACTGAAGGGAAAGATGGATGGCGCTAAATACAGAGAGATTCTTGAGGCAAATAAGATTTGTGACTGCGATGGAGATTCACCCTCCAGCAGAACAATGAGCCTAAGCACACCGCTAAAGCAACACAGTGGTTTAAGGAGAAACAGTCACATGTCCTGAGCGGCCCAGTCAAAACCCAAAGCCCACCTCAATCCAGTTTAGAATACGTGGTATCACTTGAGGGCTGCTGAACACGAGCAGAACCCGTCCAACTTGGATGCGCTGGGGCAGTTTACACACACTCGGGGGTTTTTTGTTGTCGTTGTCGTCTTATTTCTTGTTTGTTTCACAATTAAAAACATATTTTGCATCTTCAGAGTGGCAGTGTGTTGTGTAAATCAAATGACACGACCCCCCCCCCCCCCCCCCCCAAAAAAAATCCTTTAAATTCGACATTGTAAGGCAACAAATGACCAAGGTGGGTGAATGCTTTCGCAACTAACACCCAACTTTAAGAATTCTAGATGCACATTATCCAACTGTACGTCACTCGTGGAAGATTTTGAGAACAGACTGTAGGTCAGACCTATTGATATACAAGATAGGGTTATGAAATGTTAGCTACTTCCTGTTTTATTTTGTAAGTTCACTCCTCATGTGTTATGTTGCTTTACATTTCCTGCCTTTGTGCTCTACCTAGCTCCTTCCCTGTTCCCCGAGTTTCATTTGTTAATGAGGCCCTGTGTATTTAAACCTGTTTTTTTTTTGTTTTTTTTCTTTTTTTTGCTACTCTGTCGCTTCAGCTGTTTTCAACCTGGTGTTACCTCTGCATTTCCTGTGTCTGTCTTTTTTTTTTTTTGGAGTCCCGCATTGCAATTAATGCTTGTCTTTCTTTCTTTTTTTAACTGCCTGCCGTTAACCTCAACGGAGGGAACCTGAGAAAATCAGCAAACTGTTAAATGTGCAGCTTTGACCATAAAACCTTGCCATTACCCAGCGAGAGTTTCACTAATTGGACAGAGAGTAACAGCCACTTGATGCAGCCAATGCATTTCAAGCAGTTTCATGCGAACCTCTGTAATTAGTGTGCAGGACCTCGGCCTGGATAATTTTCTCCGCTACATTCTGGTTGAAGCTGCAGTAGCCGAAACCACCCGTGTGTCACCAGCTGACTGAACATCACATCATTACGTGAAGTAAATATGCAGGTATGCAAATAGGCATTAAAACAGGTTGGACAGATAGGAGACCAACAACATTTGAAGTCAAAGCCAGATGGCCGAGGTTTTCTGGAGCCCAGGACGATCAGGATGTACTCTTGGAGGGATCTGTCTACAGAATGGGTGTTATTGAACAGGAACACTGTGGGCTGGTTGTCCACACCAGTCAAACGCTACAGCTTCTTCATGTCAGAAAGCTGGCACAGAAGAAAAAAAAAACGTCAGTTTTAATGTAGTGGACTGAAGATCTGATGTACCAAAGGCAAAAAAAACTGAAATTCACTTTCAGTCTTCGGTTTGAGCTTTCCTCATTTTAGTTTCCAGACCTCAGACCGAAGTTATGTCTGGAATGGAAAGTGCCTTCCACTTCTCAAACCTCTGTAAAAGTGATACTATTGAGTTTGATCTCACCGTCTCTGATTTCTCCTACTTGGTAATCACAGATGGAGGTGGCCATCATAGACGGGTGACAAACACCAGCAAAAGCATGAGCCGACCGGTCACATCGACTGCATGGGTTACTGGAGACGTAACACAAAATACAACTCATATCATTTATTCACAGTATTCTTGTATTAATAGTGTGTGAGTCTCGTACAGATACTCACTGCCTCTTCATGATCTGTTCTGGTATCGATGAAGAGCCTCACGGAGCTTCACTCTGCCTGGAAATCCCTGCACACATCCGTAAAACCAACAATACATACAAGCAAAGTGTTGGTCCATGTTGTTTCTATAGCGATGTAGTGCTATTGATTCGCGGCGGCGTGGCGAGTGGCGCATTAACGGCAGTGTGTGGAGAGCGGAGCCTGGCGCCGAGGGGCCTTCTTCTCTTTCAGCTGAAGGGGGAGCTTTTAGCGGCGCCCCCATGCTGCGTCGCTCAAAGGAGTTTCAAACTGGGCCTGAATCATAAAAAAACTGGCAAACAGAGAACGCGGCAAAGACACACCAGAGCACAGCAGATGAGGACCTCTTCTATTGATCGGCCTGACTGGAGACAATCTGACGGGCGGAATTGATGTTGTGGGCTGATGCATCAGGGGGATTTTATGAGTCTTGTTCATTTAAATATGTTTGCGAGAGTGTGTGGACGTGCGGTGCTTTTGAGAGACAGAGGTCAGTGTGCGAATGTTGTGTTTTAGGAGCGTTAAAGCATGCAAATACCCGGAAGAAATGTGCGGCCCTGAAAATGAGCACAATACGGGACCTTTAAGTGAAATTAGCTTTCCATTAATTTCAAGAAAATACGCAACCATCTGCATTTATTCCACTATCCTGAATGGACCTATGCGAGTGTGCCTTCAGGAACTCCCTTGATGAAATTGGCTCCAGTTGTACATTCGAAAAGGTGCAGTATGTATGGGTCTGCTTGTATCCAACACCTCTTAGTGCGGTTTTCTTTACCTTGGGGATTTCCCCTAAGGCTGAAGGTGCGGTGCATCTTGGCTGTAGAGGGAGGAAAACCAGCTGAAACAGCACGATGCAGTTCTAAGGCGGCCCGAGTCAGAATCTCTCCTCCGGGGGGGCCTTTGGGTTTCAGCAGTCGAGGCAACTCAAGTGTCAGGCGTTTAAGCGCCGCATGCAGTACAGCCGCAGCCATTTTCTAAAAAAAAACAGCAATTTTTATTTTGTTGTTTTTGCGGCGACGCAACAAGCCGGGTGAGGAGAGGAGTCAAGAAGAGTGCTGGAAATAACGGAATGGGAAAGGTTAGAGGCAGGACAACAACGGAGACAGTTGAAAAAGGCCGAGTGAACACCAAGTGGAGAGCAGGGGGAAGTTCGAAGACGCCAAATCAAACAGAACAAGACCGACGCGCGAGGGGACAAAAGGAGTGCGAGGCAGACGACATTAATTAGTAGGAAGACAATCACAACCTCATGGGTGCTGGATTTGAGAGAGAGCGCAATTTCGCCGTGGTTATCATTATCATCACGGATATAATCACAATCAGCGCAAGTCGCAGTTGAGATTAATTAGCAAAATGCGATCGGAAGATTACCAGGATCAAACCTTGATGAAATGTACGGACACAGTTGGATGACTGACGGAGAAAAGAGAAAGCGTTTTTCTGAGAGAGTGGTACCCGAACCCGACCCTGACATCACTAACCGTCATTTCCACTCTCTATTTTCACTAAAAGAAATTCATAAAACTTCCCTGAAGGGTTTGGGATAGGTATCCTATGTTCATGCATTGTTTTCTGAAAAATAAAACTTAGTTAAACGCTCTGTGTAAGAGGACGTGAGACACAATTGTCTCGACCCGTTCTTTAATCCGGATCCACACCAAAAAGTGAGTCGGCGCAGTCGATTTCTTCACAGTCGATCCAGAGGTGCAACAGCTCCGGCGGCGGCTTGGAGCCGAGGAGGTTATGGGCCGGCATGTCGAGGTCGTCCGGGAAGCGCAGCAGGGGACACCTCTGCTCGATAAAGTGAAACTAATAAATGTGTCAAAAGAAAACAAGTGTAAAACGTCTGTCGAGTGAATGTGGGTGAAGTCGTGTATTTCTTCAGGTGATTCCAACCAAATCAGAAAAGTAT
The DNA here is from genome assembly GCA_030272975.1 of Sparidentex hasta. Lineage (NCBI taxonomy): Eukaryota > Metazoa > Chordata > Actinopteri > Spariformes > Sparidae > Sparidentex > Sparidentex hasta. The sequence continues at coordinate 20,280 of JARJLU010002811.1, read as the reverse complement.
TGTGGTATATTATTCTTCGTGTGACTGAGACGGTGCTGGGATGTGACGTCCAAATCCCGAAATGTGTTGGCGATGAAGCGGATTGCGGGTCGAATTCCGAAATTTGGACAGTCCATTCGTAACAAGACAAACTCTGATTGGATAACTGCTGGCAACACAGACGGGCGATTTGAGTTTCTTCCTCCTCCGAGAATTTGGAAATCGTGCTATGTGAAAGAAAATCGACTTTGCTGGTGATTTGTCACAGCTTTGTGGGATATTGACAAAAAAAAAAACAAACCAAAAAAAAAAAAAAAGTGTCCACTGAGAGCAGCACTAATGCGCTATGTGAAGAGCAGAATCGAGCGCCAGTCAAACACGAGGCGATGAAATGAATGCCGCTCGCTGAGACGTGAATGAAGTTGTGAGAAAATAAGGGGAGGAAAGAGAAAACGCGGTTCAAAACACAAGAGGCGGGGAGCGGTCAACCACTCGAGAGGCTGAGCTGAACATTGCAGATGTGCGGATGAACTGAAGGAAGCAAAGCGCGTGAAGGGATGGCAGAGAGACGAAAGATGAACAGGAAGTGCTTATCCCAAAATACGTATGCGAATCGATAAATATGGACAGAAATGAGACGGATGCAGAAGAGAGAGAAGAGAGGGGAGGGAGGTAATGGTTAGGAGAGAGCTGCCATGTTAGAGCCAGCCAGTGGGGGTGATGGTGATTATGGTGATTGTGGTAAAGATGGGTAGGTGGTGCTGGTGGTGGTGGAGGGGGGAGTGGTGAGTGCCACCATCAACACCCCCGGCTCTGTAATAGCCCTTCATCACAGCTATCCAGCTTCTGACGTCCGCCTTGGAGCGCCGAGCACTCTGACTCTAATTGTAGCGAAGTCGAGATGGAGGCTATTCGCGGCCGTGACACGGTCTGATGGAGGCAGTCGCACAGAAATATGCACGGGCGCGCTTGCACACACCCGACACCTGCGCTCAATCATCTCTGTGTGGCTGCATCTCGCGCTGCGGGGTGATGGCGGCTCATCCAGAGTTATATTTAGTGGACGGATGAGATGTGCGCGCTCGCCTGTGCACAAGTGGGCATTGGCACTTGTACATGTGTGACATATGTAGATAATGTTCCCACGAAAACATGTGTGCTGCAGCCCAGTGGGCATGCAGGATATTGATTATATGAATCCATATGGTAGTGCTTGTATCCTACAATGCTTTTTTTTTTTTATGGGATCAAGCAGAGGAGCCAAGGACAGGAAGACACACCTGGACTTTTTTTTTTTCCAATTACGGAAAGACGAGGGGGGACAAATCCAAATGTCCAAAGGCAAAGCGTTTTTGGTTTACAGACACAGAATTAGCAAAAGAAAGAATGAAAGAATCCAAATCAGAACAAGCACTGTCAAGAGTACGCTGTCTCGTAGCGAGGGGGTGACGAGAAACAGTTTCTAAACCACTTCTCAGGATGGGAACGAGGCCAAACGCTTGAGGTCGGCGAATGAATAGCGGCATTTCACAGAGGATGATGAAAAAAAGTCCCGTTCGTTGATGAATTTGAGGTTCGTGGCAGTAACGTCGGTGTGTACTGCACCCCGACCGGTGAGAAGCGCTGCTCCGTTCTTCGGAGGCGCGCTCCACCCTCTGGTTTGCATCTTTTTTGGAGGGAAGACTCTCACTGCAGCGGGATGATGAGCCCGAATGCCCCGTTTAGTTTCTACTTACAGTTTTAGTTTTACAAGATCTGCAGTATCTGAAGGCCAAAGAAGTAACTTGAAAACTGAGGACGTTCCCTCTCTGTGTTTGAGAGGAGCGCTGACATCAACTGCACAAGAAACAGCAAAGTTAATTAGCTTAAAAGTGAACGCACACTTGCAAATTGAGCGCCGACATCGGTTTGCAAAGAAACACCAAAGTTAATTAACTTAAAAGTGGATGACCTTTTGATCGTGTACATTCGCGCTTATTGCCAGTGTATCCAGAGAGGGCCGTGCTTTCGGCTCATTAGTGCGCACGGTGCATTTTTTATTAAAAACCTCTCCCCCTCCTTTTAATCGCGCGCGGCGCACAAGCGCGCCGGTGATCCGTTGGCTGTCACTTTGTTCCAGCTCTTACGCGAGCCAGCTAAATGGATCAAGCCACTCGAAAGCTCCTTCTCAGTTGTAAAGCTATTAATCCTCCCCCTCTTTGCTTTGTTCGCATTTATTAAAATGAAACAAACACAGCCTGGGTTTTGTTTCCTCTTAGCCGCTGGACGGAAGAGGAAAGACACTCTGGTCGTTGCATTATTCAGGTTTATCCTGGTGGAGGTCAGCAAAGCCCGGGTCATGGTTATTTGAAAAAAACGTATGAACGTTGTCTACTGTATGTTTGGTCACTGTGATAGTTATACATGAAAAGCACGCACGATTGATGGCTGGGTTTTAATTTTAGCTGTTTCAGATCCGGGGGCCTAACTGTGTTCATGCCAGCTCACTGTCACACCGTCGTGGCTTGCGGGGGGAGCCTCGAATAGAAGGGGAGCCACCTGAATGTTATTAGCAGCACCTGTGACTCTCTGCTGTGAAAAGCCTAAATGTCTGTGGAGAAAAAAAAAATGCCCATGAGCCCGATTCACGGTTCTGTTCTCACCCGCCCAGGCGCGGAGATCTCTTCAGGGCCTCTTCATCGAGCGCCTCGATGTCTCCATGCACGGCGGGCCAGCGGGGCACGCTGAGCGCAATCCACCGGCCGTCTGGAGAGGAGATGCAGGGCGCGACAGGAGGAGGACAGCGATGTAAACAACATGGTTATTTTGAATTGAAATGAAAATGGTTTGTATTTATTATGTGCCAGGAAAGCAGAGTAAGTGCAGTGATGTGCGCTGGATCGGAAAAATAAAAAAACACGATTTCCCCAGTACGTTTACAACGAGAGCCAAGAAGCCTGGCGAGGAAAAGGAAACGCTGTCGTCTTGACTTTTCTGCCCGGACCTTTTGCTTGTTGAGTCTGAACATAATAAGAGATACATAATAATGGCAAAAAGACACCTTCCGGACACTTTAACCGAGTGTACTCCACATCCTGTCTTCGCAGCGGCAGTGTAACACAGCGAAACAAAGAAGGATGTGTTTATAATGACAATGAAAAGATGCCCTGGCAGAAGAAACTGCCTACAAAGTGAAAAGGCTGCGGTCTGAGTGTGATGAATTGCCAAATAAGCTCTGTTCCACATCACGACGCAGAAGACTTTATCCTATGAAGTTCCCCTGTATCTACCTACTGTTCCAAATCGATTATATTAAAAGTGCATTAGGAGGAGATCTCTTCATAGCCAATAAACGGGACGATTAAAGAGAGAAAAAGCCTGTTGAAATATTCATACGGACGCCGGACTGAAACTGTGAACCTATTAAATAGTAGATTTGTTTGTGCGAGCTTGCATAAAGGTTTCTAAAAAGCCCACTGGCAAGTTCTCAAACCCCTTTTTGTACGTATGAAAGAGTCAGACAAAGAGAGAAAGAGACCAACTTCCTCATCACAAGTTTGTTTCTGTGGGTAGGAGCGGCGCTTCTTTCCGGCGCGGCACCGCAGGACAAGGAGGTGAGAGCACACGGGCCGGAACCATACTGGTCCATTTTGAGACGGCAGCTGCTCTGTCAGGAAAGGACAGGGGGAGAACTTTTCTTGACCAAAGACGGCAGACAAAGAGGCAGAGTGACACACACTGGCGTAAAGACGGACAGAAAAGAATGAAACAAATGAGGACAAAGGGGAGAAGAGGCGTCAGCTTCAACAGGATTACAGTTTGCAGTGTAAATCAGAGACGATCGGAGAGGTCTGCCAGGGCCGGCGGAGCACATCGCTGAACATAAATCCATCACTTCCCTAAGTGGAAATCAAAGACACGTCTCAGGCCCTTCCTTTCCCCTTCACGTCAAACCAGACCGCCAGGAAAGCACGATTCTGTCCAACCAGTTGCAGCCATTCGCAGCGCTCGGGTACATTATTATTCAACCACGACTGATAAAATCTTCAGCTGGCAGAAGCCTCCCAGACACACGCTCTTTGGTAAAAATGTGGCGAATAACGTTGTGTCGGTGGCGTCTTTAACACGACTGTCCGCGCTCGATATAGACACGTCAGTATTCGGCTAGCATCCGGCGCACAGTGGCTGTGTTGTTTCAGTCTTAATCTGTTGCTGTGTGCACTGCTGCTTGGTTAATGCTCCTAATTCTCTCTCTGGCACATAATTGTGGCTCTCAACAGGACGCATGGCACGAAAAACCATTCAACCTCGTATGTGTGTGTGTGTGTGTGTGTGGGGGCAGCAGTGTTAAATACAAGAAATATAGGTGCTCGTGCCGAAGCGCAAGTCAGAACAAGGATGTTCTCAAACCACGCCACGGTCACCTCTCGCCGTCACTCGGCAGCGAGCAAATACAGCCTCAGCTCTGTCGCACGCGCACTTAATGGAGTGAAGCCGCGAGAGCTCCCCGGTGAGTCAGCAGTAATCCCGCCCCAGCTCCGGTCCCGGAGAATCATCTGTCTGCCTGTAGTCATCATCGCGCATACATGCGCACATACTTGGGACGCATAATGATCCTCTCACGGCTTGGCCCCGCACCAAACCCCCTTTTTCTGACTTTGATCCCCGACCAGCACATCCTGCTTAAAGGAGCTCGAAATCAGCGGGGAAACAGATGGATCAACACCCATCACTGATCTAGGCTCAGCTGAGGCTCCAGCTGCTCACAGTTTCCAGCGAGATCACTTGAAGCGTCACATACAGTACAATAACCACAAGTGTCTGTTAAAGAAAAAAAAAAAAACAACCTCGAAAAATCAAGAGAAAAAAAAAATCCTACTACGTTTGTAACCTCGATATAAAAGGCAAGCGGGGTGTTTTTTTTTCTTAATTGAATCCATCAGATTGATTTGATGATATTGCATCTCTATCTGTGTAGAACTCAATCTCATCTGCTGATTGCCTGAGCTCTTCACATAAAAAGACGCGGGAATGTTTCATTAAGGCTGTGATCATTCAACAAGATATACTTTAGAAATCAGCGCATATTCAGAGCTGTGTACCGGGTAAAAATAGCACCCAGCCAGAATCCATTTAACAGACACATTCACTATTAAGACACGGCCTTGTTACTCAGAAGTGAAAGAGAAGAGTTGCATAGAGCAGTGCAAAATCTCTGTGTTCCCCCGATACTGCAAGATAGTAAAGTATGTAACCGAGATAAGTCGCTATTAGGTATAAATGTTGGCTATGCACGGATTTGTTCTGCTGACCGAAACGCATTTAAAGACTGGTGGAAAGTAACTAAGTACTCAAGTATCAAATTCTTTACTTCACTACTATTATTTGACAACCTTGGTGACTAGTTACTTTGCGGATCCAAAAAGAGCAAAACACCTTTAACAGCTTCAAAATGAATGTGAAGAACACATAAAAGTGAAATGCAACAAATGTATGAGTTTTTTCTCATAACAGAGCATTTTAAGATCAGTATTGCTGCTTTTACTTGCGTAAGAGATTTGAGTACATGTTCCATCTCTGTTTAAGGACGTTTTGCTATTTTCACACCGTACAGTTCGCGCTAAAATCAGCTGTAACAGTGAGCCTGATCAAAAAAAAAAAAAAAAAGGTGACGTGTTTGCTCGGGACACGCTTTGAATACTTACAAAACATGCAGTGATATTTCAGAGTGTACACATTTGCATTGCACATTCCAAAAAAAAAAAAATCTTCTTAGAAGTAAAAACTGTTGAATTTGTTATTTATATTGTTGGCTCAGGGGTAGAGCCAGTGTCTTGTTTGATTCCCCTGGTCCTCATGTAGACGTGTCTTCGGGCAAGATACTGAACCCCAAAACTGCTCCTGAATATATGAATATTAAGTCGCCTTGGACAAAAAATGTCTACTAAATGCCATCAACGACGTCTCTCGGCAGACTTCCCAATTGAAACTTTTCCCAGGAGCAGCTGTCCTGGGTCGCCATCTGGTGGCAGAATGAGTGAAGTGCCCCTGGGACATGACGGGGAGGGATGTGGAGGAAAAAAAAAAAAAATTGTCAACCATAGCCGGTGTTGGCTATTAGTGGCACAGCTTCTTCCATGACGATTACGCACAAACGCTGATACGTGGTCAACATGCTTATAGATCCCAGACCCCCCCCCAGCTGTTGGCCTCAAGGCATAACAGGTAGACTCATCAGTGATCTTGCATCTCTACACATCATATCGTCTTTCTGAATGATCGCTCGGCTCGTCTAATAAATGAGAAAAAAGCCTACAGGTGTCCATAATAAAACAACAGGCTTTCCCCTCCCTCATTTTATCTTTCTTCCTCGTTTTTTTCAGTCTTGGACATTCACAGCCGGCTCCATATCCACCGGCAGACACATTCTAACTCGCCCCACATGCATTATTTATAACTATTCGATAGATTTTGACCTGTATGTCGCTGTGTGTAAAGGAATTCTAACTCCTCAAATCCGTTTCTGTCAGGTTGAAGAGGACAGACGCGATGGACACTTAAGGAATCAGAAGTCGTCTCCGGCCCCCCCGTCTCGTCGAAAGAAAGCCACAAACTGGAGCGAGACCTTGTCGGGGAAAATTGGGCTCGTTCGAGAATTACACCACGAGTCCAGCCCATCAAGGAGCTCGCAGCAGGGGAGACTCAGTCGTGCTCCCAGGGGTGCCCGAGGATCATGTCGGGGAGACGGCCCACAAACTGCAGATTTGTTTTAACTCCGGCGATAAAGCACTCAGCAGTCGGACAGTCCAATAACGATTTCGGATTATTACCCACTTTCCCACCGATGTTAGAGACAACAATCGGAAATGGGGGTGTACAGGTCCGCGGAAAATTGATTTTCAAAAGGGCTGTCACACAAAAAAAAAAAAGTTTGCGACCGAATCATTGACATTTACTAAATGCTTCCACATTGTTTTAAAAACTAGGATTCATTTAATTTTTTTTTTTTTTTTTTTTAGATAAACAAATCTGACGGTTTTTAAGAGAATAAGCAGACTGCACGAGTTGGCACCCAGCTTATTCTGGATGGATGAAATAAATATTTTCATGCACCAGGGGAAGGAAGAACCAAACTGAGACGTCCACACGCCGGACACACACACACACACACACACACACACAGTCTCTGACAGAGAAGCAGATTTATTTCATTATGACTGAATTTTCTGAAGCATATTAGCCTCAAAACAGCAAATGAATCCCATTGTGGAACGCGCAGTTTTTTATTTGCTTATTAGAGAAATCATTTATTTTCTTTTTTTATTGTTAATTCCTTTTATCCAAGACAACGCCTCCCAAAGTCTGATATTTTTGTTACAACCTGTCCTGAGAATAAACCAATTTGAATTTCAATTAAACATGTTGCTGTGAGAGCCCCCCCCCCCAACACACACACACACACACACACACACACTATTTCCCACCCAACCAGAGACCACCAGGGTACAGACACACACACACACACACACACACACACACACACACAGCGAGAGAGAGAGAGAGATAGAGAGAGAGAGAGACCTGGGTCTGATAAAGAGGCTCTTAAACCCTGAGGAAGTCTGTGTTCGGTCTTTCAGGGGGACAATCCTTACGTCTGAATACAACCTTGAACTTAGCCCCCCCTCTCCAGTTCCCCCCTCTCTCATTACTGGACCATTCTTCCTCCCGGCTCACTTTCTCCAGGGTCCTTCTCTTGTTTTTTCTCTCCCTCCCTTTCAGGACTTTTTGGGCTGAGTTCTTTCCAGTGGGGAAGTCCGGGCCTTCTCTCTCTCTCTCTCTCTCACAACAGAGAGGCGACTCCAAACGTCTTGTCTGCAGAGCTTCATTAGAATTCATTTGTTTGAATAGGTTCATTTCTCCTTCGGTCGCTCCCTCCCTCTGTCCTCTTCTGGGGAAATGGGCATTAGCATAAAAATATCCTTTTTCCTCACCTTGATTAACTGCGTTGTTTGTGTGTGTGTGTGTGTGTGTGTGTGTGTGTGTGTTGCTACTGTGTGGGAGTTTTTTTTGTGTACCGCTGTGCAAAAACCAAGGATTAAATCAAATTTTTTTTAGAAAATTTAAATATTATTCTTTGGTTTAAAGATGTTAAACTACAAATAACCGTACCCTTTTGTCCAGATTTTAATTTGCTTTATAGTTCCAGGACACAAACCAGGAAGTGATATCTTGCAGGATTCATAAAAACTATTTGAAAATCATTGTTTATTCCCAGGGATGTAATTTAGCACAGATTGTTTTTTTAATAGCCCAGGGCTGCCTTCATACAAATGTTTTGTCAGCTCTGTTATGTTAATACAAAATGGGTGACACCTCATCAGATTACCTAACAATGTTATGAGCCCAGCAGATACGTACATGAGCAGACAGCCACTTGATCCAGATGTTGCAGAGCAGCAAGTTTCCATTCAAACACAACACTCCACAGCAGGACTTTTTCCCCGCTGATGGGTGTGCGGCCGCGAGTGTGTGCAAGTGTCTGTGTTTGAGAAGGGTGAAAGAGGGTCAGCATGGAAAGACTGATGCGTGTCTGTGAAGAGGAGTGAATAATCGGTCAGCTGACGGCAGAGAAAGGAAACAAAAAAGGAAAGAGAAGAGAAAGAGACTTCACCGGAATTGTGTCAGCGCCACTTCAAAAGAGTCAAAGTATGACTCAGTCCATTTATGTTAAGCCCCGGGTGGGAAAAGCTGCTTCACAGAATCCAATACATCTGAGAAGTAACACAGAGATTACCAAGGTAATAGGGAACATTTTCTGAATAGAAGTAGATCAGTCTTCGGACTGATTTTTACTTTTTTAATTTTTTTACTTACAATGTAATGCAATCTGAATATTGCATTCAACATTTTGCAAAAATGTGGGTTCCACAAATATATATATTTTTAAAAAGACCATAATTAAAAAGCGAGAAAATTCATTTTAGTGACATTGACAAAACTAGCAACCTCAGAGAAGTGATGTTTTTTTTGGTTTACAGTCCGTTATATTCATGAAAAAAAAAAAAATCCTAATTCTAAAATTCTTGTAAATTGAATACATTTTAAACACACAGTCGAAAAATGTAATCAAGTAATCCTTGAAAATGTACACTATTTTTTAAAATCACATGTCCGACCCTACAGACAGCACAGTGGACACAGGTACATACAGTGCCTACACATGCACACAAGACATACAGACACACTGTCTCAACAGTGAAATCTCAGGGCGTGACATGTAAAAAGAGGAGATGGACGGACAGCTGGTGGGACGGAGTAAAAAAAAATCACTGACTACGAGTCTCGAACAACTCACTCTTGGCTGTGTTCCTGCGGTTTTTCCACAGGTTTGAGGTGGATGAGGATGAGACCGACCACCAGACAGGAGTGTACTCCACACTGGAGGGGAAAGAAGCAGAATGGGGAGAGTCAAGTGATACAAACACTGTTTGGAGGTGACACCTTGCATACAGCTTTGAGAAAATGCTCATGACAAACAGCCGTGCCAATTAGGTATCGAAACTGAGAGAGGGAAGGTGAGGCAGGGTGATAAAATAAAGGGAAGGGGAGAGAGGAGGGAAGGGAGAGGAAAACCACGGAGAGAGGGTAGATGGACGGAAAAGGGAGAGGAAAAACAGGGGGTGGCATAGAAATGAGGGGAGAATGGGCGGTGAGGGTAGGTCATGTGGTAGAGAGCGAGGGAGAAGTGGCAAAAACTGCCAAGGGGAAAGATGGTGGAGAGAAGAGGAGATAAAGGAGGAAGGAGAGACACAACATGGGGGGAAAGAGGGGAAGGGGAGGAAAGAGACTGGCAGAGAAAAGGGAAGAGAAGAAAAAGGAGAGATCAGTTTGTGAAGGAAGGAAATAGAGTCGGAGAAGTAAAAGCTAGAGGGAGGCAGCACAAAAGGCATGAAATGCTGAAAGTGTGAATTGGTTTTGGAGTAGCACAGGGTAGTAAAATGGAGAAAAAGGGAGTGAGAAGCGACTCGAGGCACAGAGAAGATGGAAAGACCTCTCACACAGCAAAATAATACAATCACAGCAAAATAAGATCATGGGAGTTACAATGGCATACATTCTGTAGTGGCAGAAATTGGACAAATTAAAACATTTTCCAGCGCTGTCAAAATTTGAATTGTAAAACTGCCTCATAAAAAAGAATTGAACATGCATAAGCAGGTTTGAGGAATGGACAGAGCGGGAGGCACAAAGTGGTGCGCTGCTTTGAATGAAAATACGGGAAAAACCACACAGGGGTCAATGTTCGAGTGGAAATGAAAAATGTGATGGAAGGCGGCGATGACAGCTGAAAGCTAATGGCTCAGGAAAGAGTCAAGCTTATGTAAATCTTTATGGAAATAGAAATGTGTGTATAGGGGGTCACCTTGGGCAGGGTAAAGGAGGGTGCCGTCAGCCATAGTGGGCACTAGGCGCTCCAGAGACAGCGTGTCCACTTATATCAGCAAGAACCGTTTATTATCACCTCTGCAAACGTCCAACCGTGCAGTAAAGAATAGCTTGTTCACATAAACAGTATAACGGACTGATCTGCGGTGGCTGTTGGTCTGTGAGATGCTGAGATTAATGTATGGACTCAAAAGAGCGACAGAAGAGTGCTCAGGTTGCCAAAAAAGCGTGTTTCTGAGAACTAGTTCATTTCCCAGGGTGTTTTTTTTTTTAAGCGTGTGTTGTGAAGAGGAAACAGATCGCAACGGAGCGGAAGGTGTGAAAAGCGAGTCGCAGGTGTTCATTCTGATTTCAGTTCCAGAATCGCACAGTTAAACGAGTGGGTTTCATGAAAGCCTTTTAAAACATCTACCGGTCACACACGCGGCGTTTCACTACGCAACAGTCTTTTCGCCTTGTCTCTGCCCAGCGTGCAAACTGATCGACTTGCTTGGCAAGGATCCCTGCTCCACGCTCGCCGGCAGGGGCTTCAGCGAGGGGTACACCTAGTGGCCACAGAGAGAGTGATGCAGAGATGCACAGTCGCTCGTGCTTCCAGCTGTTGGCAGTTGTTCAAAATGGGAACAGGGACAAGTGCGGTAGCGCTGAGGTCTCACTAATACAACACAGAGGATCCAGAGGAGCTTTTGCGAGAGAATTGTGTGAAAATTCACAGGCGAGGCGTTAATGTTTAAATTCGAATGTGACAACTTTTGCCTCCTTTGGTTGATATTGGCAGACGATGGACAAGAATCGACAAAACAATCCACTGTAACACAAAGCCTGATTTTTAAGGAAAGACGTGTGACAAACAGCGTCACCAAATGCTATCTGCCCTGATGACAACAATTATTTTCCATTATCTTATCGAGCTAACTGATTTACACTTTCAGTCTACAACACATCAAAAAGTAGTGAGTGATGCCAGCCTTGCACATCTTTGTCTGACAGTTAAAAATACAAAAGTAATTAATGTGCAAATATATGTAACAGAACAGCAATTACACTGTCAATCTCAAGCAGCAGAGGAGGCACAGTCTGAGTGCAAAAACTAATTGGCATCGAGCGATGGTCACAATATATGTTATAGATGCAAGTGTGCTTTTAAAATAGCTTCTGATTTGCCGAGGAATGTAGAAAAGCATGCTGATATAAACACGACCTTGCAACCTGCATTCGTTATGTGTTGCGCGCTTTGTCTGGTTTGGACCTTGCCTTGGGTCTCTTGTATTTCTCTATGTTGTGCCTCCTCTCTCCTCCCGCCTGTGAATTGAAAATCGATCTCAGTGCATCATTTTGAAGAATAGCAGCGGACTACGACAACACAACGCGCCGATGATGCAGCTGAGCCACGCGTCGAATGTTATCAACGTTGCGTTTAAAATGCTCTGAAGCATGGACGTCTCGTTGTAACTGAATGCCTGTTGCGTCCAATCCTCTCTCCTCTTGTCTCCTCCGATAGCAAACTCGCATGGCAGGGGATAAGATGCAAGGAGAGGAGGCGAGGAAAGGAATCAAGGATGTGCAAAGTGAGAAATGAGAAGAGGGGCCATCGTGAAGCCCCGTGAGACGTACTTCGCAGTCAAGCTTCGCATAAATCTGCCTCTGCCACACAGCAAGAAGACCAAACCCTCATATGGGAAACTGGTGTCAGTGTTGAACTCATTCATTCTACCAAAGGAATATTTAAAAACGTAAAATCTAATTTTTTTTTTTGTACATGCGCATATGCCATACATTCCCTCAACACTTACACAGAAACACGCAGCAGACCCATGCGAAGAAACCAGATACATAATGGCCAGAGACTGAGAGGCAGGCCGGCCAAAATTAAAGCCATGAGTCGGTGAGCTCAGAACTAATGACAGGCTGCCATGCCAAGGAGGGGCGGGAGGAGAGAGAGGGATGGAGGGATGGAGGGATAAATAAGCAGGACAGAGAGTCTATGAGGGGCTGTTGTTGCTGCTCCGACCAGATGAGGCATGAAGGGATGGATAGAAAGGGGAGAGCAGAATGGAGGGAACGCTAGATGGAAGATAAAAAAGGAATGAGACCGGGATGAAGTAGATGGAGAAAAGAGACCCAGCGGTAAAATAGAGAAGCTCAGCTGGAGGCAGCAGTGCTAATAGCTGCCCAATACTCCTATAAAAGGAAATAGAGAGACACACACACACACACACACACACACACGGATGCACGTACAGTACACCCAGCAGTAATAAGCCACTGGCTGGAGCACAATGAGCTCAGGGTCTTTTCATGAAAGTGGAGCAGCCTTGGAAAGGTTTACTTTGCTTATTACACCACGATTAGTCCACAGACGCCGGCTTTGTTCTGCCACAGAGGGCTAAGGTATGCTACACCTGATGAGCAGCTACTCGCAATCGCAAATACGCGAATGCACGCACGCGCACAAACATGCATACGCGCACATGCTTCCGTGCACAGCCCATAACGAGGACAGAATCAGAGACTTGAAGATAAACATGAAGTGCCCCCGAATGACCCCTGCTCACACACACATTCCACTGGCTCAGACGCTACACACACGCGCGCGCACACACACACACACATACACATACTTGAGCCAGAATATTTTCTAGCCCCTTGACCTCAGCCGACAGCACCCTGTGTTCTCCCTCCACTGTAAAGAGAGGTCCAGTGATAATGAAGCCAGAATGGAGTGTTCGCACAGAATTACAGCTGGAACGCTGCCAGAGCCCCATCACTGTGTGTGTGTGTGTGTGTGTGTGTGTGTGCTTGGACAGAGGGGAACAATAAGTGTGTGTATGTGCAGCCAGGCAGAGTGATGGATAAATACACCTTTAATAACAGCCCAGTGAGTCAGTACAGAGACAGGCCCGCAGCTGTTGAACTGGCTGAAGGCAGCAGAATGGATCAGCGTCCATCAGATCACCATCGCACACATCAATACTTCAGGGTGAGGAGGGAGTGCAAAACCGCGCGGCCTCGGCACACCATAGACACGGTTCGTATTTGTTGAAGCGAGAAAGGCTTTGACTGCAAATGAAGTCAGGGCAAGTCATGGAAAAAGAAAAAAAATAAACACGCGTGTGTCTGTGCTGAAACATCGTCTGTGAAGCTCACACAGACATGCTTGGACAATACTTGATTATACAGTAGACTGAAGCCAAGGCAATAGAGGCTACATTTGCTCCACTGTTTACCTTGGAGGAGTTCACGATTTGCTTCCTTTATCAAAGCATTCTTTTTTTTTTTTTATAACTTCAATCTTGGGCCAGCTCCATCTTTCTGCCTGGTATTATTCAAGTCCACTCAATTCTCCAAAGACCACCTGTCTTCATATTATTGATCCTATCAGCACTTAGTCATGCAGTCTGCATGCCTGCTTTATGAAGTCAGATGTAAGGAAGGTAGCAGGTGCAGTCTCACCCCTCATATTTCACAAGATTATGTAGATATATATTTACAGGTCTATTCTATTTCTTCCCTTTTTAGCATATTGTTTATTTTTTGCTGTTCGTGTTGTTTACTGTAATTTTACTCGTCGTTTGGCCGCTGTAACAAATAAGGGAATTATGGCTCTGAGACTTACTGAAAGTATGTGTGTGTATCGTCTACACATTATACCAAGAAAGAAGTTGAGAACAACGTCTTCTCATTAATTCTGTGTAACCTCAGAAAGAACCCGAGGCCTTAAAGACGACCTGCGTCATTGTGTGCGATCGTCTGGCACCTCGTCCCACAGCGGTGGTGCACGGACGTCATGGATGCAGTCGAAGGTCCCCTCAAAGCTGGATGACATCACCACTAAGCTTTTGATCCCTTTCTCCAACTCCACCGGGGAAGAACTCACACACACAATCATGTAGAGTTACAGCTACAAATCTGGTCATTTTTACCCACTTCTGCTGTAGTTCATTTGTCACTGCTTCCTAGTCTGTGGCGAGCACTCAGGCACGGTGGTACAAGATCAGCGGGCTGGATGATTGGGTGAGAGTTGTGGCTGCAGGGACGTTAGTATAAAGTTAAACATTTCTCCTCTCGCTGTTGTTGCGCCGCCTCAAAGTCGCCGGTTTATCTTCAGTTTTGTCTCGCAGTTGAACACACTCGTGTAGCTGGTTAACCCGCCTCGATTTGGCCGCCACGTTGGGACAGGAAGCAACCTTGCTAATCGACCAGATGTCATCAGTTGCTTACCTTAGATCTCAGTTCATCTGCGTTTCATTGTATCTGGAAAACAGGCTAATATCTTGCCATGTCACTTCAGGCTGTAGCTCGTATATGATGGCGTCCAGCAGAGAGTGGTATCTCTGGATCTCTTGCAGAAACAAGAACAGATGAAAATACAGACGTGTTCGCTTGCAGAGGTGAAACTGGAGAGTCGGATCGTGGAGCAGCATAAAATCAGAGGACTTAAAGTACTTGAGGATACGACTGTTGATATAAATCCTTTCCAAAACAAATACACACACACACATACTCCGACATAATCCAAGAACCGCAAGAACCGCTAAAAATGAGCTGGGTGATGAGATTACATCGCTGAAAGTCATTATCAGCTGGACCACTGACATCCGTCTGCACCGTTCCACTACAGTGACAGATAAAGCGAAGGAAAAGCGAGCGCCGTTGTTACATAACAGCCAGTTTGTTTTAAAGCAACATTATGTAACGTGCCTCACAAATGATTTTGAATAACATCTTCAAAATCATTTTGATTGTACAGTGTCCTGTAATCGGGTGAATGGTGTCTCTGTCTCAGCCACCCTGCCAACTCCCCATCGCTTGTTTCTGCGCTGTGTAACTTCAGTGAGAGGACAGGATCGCAGTGCTGATTACAAAGTCTTCATGACATCAACTTGTTATGATGTAATACTATAGTTACCTACAATGGCAGAGTCAGAAATTGTCAGAGGCCTGGGATTTTTCTTGAAGACAGTGGTGTTGCACACTCAAAAACTTGGGGAGTTTACGCAAAATGACAATTTCTACATATTGTTGTTTTTAAAGCCTGAAACACACCGGGCCAACCGTTGGCATTGGAAACTTTTGGGACCGCGCAGACAGCATCTGCTCTGATTCAGCTTGAGAAGTCTGAGAAGGTGTTGGCCGTCTGAGCCACTGGATTCTCTGATTGGTTGTGTGGTAGCTGTATGACCAATCTGATTGGCAGTGAGCTAGCGAATCAACGCGGTGTGTGGGAGGGGCGGAATACTGTGTGCGCTTTGTTTTCCATGCACTCTGTTCCGTCATTTCCTATTTTCATGTTTTGGAGTGCTGGCATGAGACTAGCGCCACCCGCTGTTAAGGAGGCTTGTTGCATCTCACGCAAGCACAGATCGTACAGGCTACTGTGGAGCTGGCAGCACGTCAAAGCGGTACGTTCACTGCAACTTTTCTGCCAACCGGGTCAGAGGAGAGGCAACGGACTGGTCGGGTAAAGGCAGCTGGCTGTTGGTTTGAGTCTGGGCGGTGAGCGGGGGCCTTAACGGAGAACACAGAATTGGTGAAGGCTTCAGAGAGATACATTTTTACATATTTAGCTGACACTTATGTCCAAAGCTACTTGCACTAATTCACAAATACATTCATACACTGACGGCGGTGGCTGCCATGCAAGGTGCCGACCAGCACATCAGGAGCAGTTGGGGGTTCAGAACCAGTAACCTTCCGATAACAAGGTGCTGGCCCGACCCATGAGCCACAGCCGCCGTGATAGTTCTCCCTTCAACTCCAAACAAAAAGTCATTTCAGGCTTGATCTTTATAAGATAAAAGATAAACCTAACCCCGAGCTTAGATTTAAAAAATGGCACCTAAGTGGCACCAAGGCGTGTGACTTCTATTGGATACATGTGTTTATCTTCCATGTTCTTGAATTGAAAAGAACACTTGCAGAGTAAGAGTCAGGATGAAATGCTGATTGCAATGACATGACTCAGTTCTGCAGCATCCAAAGGTACAGTCCGTCCTAAAGTACCACAAGGCACAGTGTTCTCCATATAGAAACACAAATTCTTAGATCTGCATGTTATCACACAGATGACCATCTGCCAGTGTTGTGTAACTATATTTATGTCCCAGCACTGCTCGGAAAATCTGTCAAATACGGACGCTGGCTTCATGAAGAGAGCCTTTTCAAGCTAATTGGTCTGAGTTTTGACTGGTCTGCCGGAAAAAAAAAAAAACACACTTGGCACTGACATTACAGCCATCCCGCACAGCCGTGCCAAATACAACTCTACCACAGATTCTTAAAGGCATGTTATAAGTATTGGTTGAAAAGAAAGAGCGGCATGTGATCAAGCCGCTGAGTAAGCAAATGTTTGACCCCCCCCTCCACAATAAAAGCAACCGCAAAATGCCGTAGGTCTGACTCCGAGCTAATCTAACGCACGGAATAGGAAAACAATGTCAAGCACACCGGCGATGAAACAGGCCACCTCGCTGTTGTGGAGCCGTCGGGGTATTGTTACACGTTAAACCTGGCTGGAGTGAACACTTGGCGGAAGCGTTCTGCTGTTGTTGACCTAACTGAGGGTTTGAGAGTGAAGTCTGATGAAGCGTTGTGAAGATTGAGAAAGTAAGCTAGAAGATGATATGACGTCATCGCTGAACCTCTGAGATATGCAAGTTAAAACCCGCAGCTTGCTTTGCTGGCTTCGACCCGATCATGAGCTCAGCGTCGTTTCTGCGCTGCGTTGTGATCGCTACACACTCAGAGTGTATGCTCCCAATATGTCGCTGACTGGGATTTTACTTTCCCTGCCACAAAAAGTACAGCTATTAAGTTTTACAGAGGACAGAATGGCGTATGCTGCATTGAAGAAGACGTGAAACTAGCAATTGAGGGCAAAACCTCCCTAGGAAACTGTTTACTAAGGTGATAAATCATGTGAGAAGTGGGGTCATTTTCTCATAAGCTTACATACAATTGGAGTTTTTGAATCCAGAGGAATTTCCCCAGCTGGCCCGAGAGAGAATGCTGGTTTACGGCACATTCTGTAATGAGTTTCCCAGCAATATCTAAAGTTTGCTAACATCAGCTAATATAAGTCTATATAAGCGAACTGATTTATTGTTTATCGCCACATAAAGATGCTGAATTTAATCTCTGCAGCCCAATCCCCGACTCAACAATGTTGAGGGTATAAAAATGTGTGTCGCTTCTTATGGCAGTCTATGAAGTTGCGTATTTTGACATAACCGATCACCTCTGATCTCCTCTTCTAACTTCCCCCTCGCCTTGTCCTCTACAAGGCCTGGCCCCCGCAGCAGCTGGGCAGGCAACCTGGGGCCGCAGGGAGAGCAGGGTGTCAGACATTTTTCCCGGGTCTCAGTGATCTGGCTGCTACCGTCTGCATTAAAGTGCTGGCTAAACACCTCAGATGTTGCTTGCGATGAGATGTTGCTTGCACAGGAACTGGGCACCTCCACAGGAGATGTAATGTAAGGTAAGGGAGGTCAACCTGACAGTTAAAGGGGGCGGCAATGACCTACAACCCAGTTCACCTGTTGCGATTATTTGAACCTCATCATCTCTAATTTGACAGCAAGCAAAACCTGTATAATTTAAATGGCCAAAGTAAGTATCCATGTATGCCTATAAACAACCTCGTCCTGTACACACTCATAACCCATCCTGTCTGAAGTGAAGGTAGTGGGAACAGTATTTGTGGCAGTATTAAAACACTTAAATAAAGGAATTGGCAGAGGGATGATGACAGTTCTCGAGCGTCTTTCTGAAGTTGTAATTAGTCTGATCGTCCACTTGATGGTGCTGGCACTCCGCGACCTGAAGGGAACTTCCACAGCCAGTAGAAGCTGCAGTTTGCCTCCAGCAGGTGGTAACGTCTTCTCAAGGTCACTGGACGCCTGGCCTATGCAACTAGTGGCATGCGGCCAAGTCCAACCCAGAGACAACCTCAGAAGTCCAAGCATAACACATCTGATATATGATTAAATATGCAAACTACTGAGTCAAATGTACAGCTTCTGCTCTGTGATGTGGCTGAGTCAAGTATTTCACCAAAAACATATTTTTATTTGTTCAAAAGAGATAAAACCGCTAAACCTGCAAACAAAAGTATACGGAGCATGCACTTGAATTCATACTCCTGCTACATTGGTACCGGTTCGCTAGTCATGAACGTATGCGGTTAGAAGACGTCTGTCTCAGTCATCTGTGACATGACCTCCATAGTTGACCCCAGAAATGAGGCACTTCATCGCGTCCCAGGGAATCTCCTCAGTCTCATCCAGGTGCAGACTCAGCAGACTATCTCACCTTCGGGGGTCTCAACAGACCAATGTCAAGTAAACAAAAGTGCCTCTTTCTATTTTTGCTCTGTTCTATCCACCAGCTGTTGCCATCTCCTTCAGCATCAGACACGGCTGTGACCTCAAAATCAGAATCACCAAAGTCATAGTCAGTGTTCCGGCCCAGCTGTGGAAATATCTTCCTTTCCAGCAGGAAGCTGTGAACAAAATCAGAGGGAGAAGAGCAGCTTCCTGTAGAAGACAGCAGTTTGAACCAAGCCTCCGTCACCAGCTGGTAGAGACACTTCATTTGACTTTCACATCCCGAGGACAACAGGGGGCAGTGTTAACACTGTGGAGGATGTAACGTGCAGGTTGTCTATCTTATTGTACAATATGTGTGAGAAGATACAACTCAATATACAAGGAACTCCTATGTAGCTTTCTAGCCTTGTATATTTATATATACAGTATGCCTAGAATGTATTGCTCAAGGTGATTCAATATGCTTGACACCTTACAGAAACACTGTGACGGGATTTGGGTAATTGAGTTTTCAGGGGAATTACCGTCAAATCAAAATGTACAAAACATCAGATTCAATCACATGCAAAGCTTCTGAGGTAATACTCAACACAAAGGAAGCAACAGGTATCAAAGGCACTAACAATGCACAGAGAGAAGCAGTCCTGGCGCAGGGGATGCACCATTAGCTTCTGGAGCTGATTACAGTTATTCTACCACTCAAAGAGGAGGAAAATAAACAGAGAGGAGGGTAAAACCAGGGCATTCAGGGGTGAAGGAGATGTATGATTTATGATGACGTGAGTCATGAAGAGAGCTGAATAAATGAAGAAGCGAGTATTGTGGTGAACGCCGGACATTGATGAGGGCAAGAAGCTCAGCAGTCCCGAGCAGGGATGCTCCTCGGTGAACCAACCATTAACAGACCCTCGGTCGTCAGAAATAGCAGAAAATACACACATTTACAGGGGTAAAATATAGTATATACACAGCCAACTCAACTGAAGTAATAATTTAAAAGCACCCTGCTTTTCTCACACCACTACTGCAGCAGCCCTGTCAATAAAGCATGTGTCAACTTTATTGTTTCTAGTAGGGAGATCTCTCTCAGTAACACGATCAAAAGGGACAGTTCTTGTTCCTGTTGGAAGAAGTTTATTAGCAAGAAGTTTATTCACATATCATTTGCTGGTATAATGACCATCGCAGTAGCCCTGTGGACTCATGGACTGTGAACCAGTGCAGGTACATGGCAAAAAAAAACCCACCCACAGGAGAAAAACAAAGCCATTGTACACCCTGGAAACTAATTTGAACTAATGCAGTTTTTTGCTCCCAAGGCTGTTTTTTTTCCAGCGGGGTACCTTGAAATAGATGTGTAAATAACACTGATTAGCTTTAAACAGAATGACGCAAAAGCGCTCAACACACCCAACTTCCCGAGAACCTCCAAGAGTAAGTTACAGCAGAGTGAGTCAGCGAGCTTAGCCGGCTAATTGGTAGCAGGGCTCCCTGAGCTCTGGCAGTGTGATATGGATCCTGCGAGCAGCTCGTGGTCAGAGGGCCAGGA
>JARJLU010002809.1:0-28963 GCA_030272975.1 Sparidentex hasta | reverse complement strand
CCCCCCGCCTTCACAACTCCAGTCCTCACCGATCCTCTGACTTCCTTCCTCTGTGCTCTCTCCTTGAGCCGTGCTCTGGCAAAGGTTCAGGTATCTGTGGGGATATATCTTATTTCCATCTTCGCGTTTAAATTCAGATTTATTGAACCCGTGTGGCAATCACCGGGGGTCGCAGGCAGCAGAAACCACCGTGCTTTTTCGACTGGTGCCCCGTACTATCTTGGGTCTGTGTCTCAAGTGTCCATTGAGTCGGAGGATGGCAAAGTGGCGCAGTGCACATTGGGAATGGATGGCTCTCTTGAGGATAGAAAAGAGGCCATCCGTCTAAGAACTACTCTGTCCTTGTGCCGTATCTGATCTGGGGTAGACGGAGTGTATTAGCACTGAAAAATGGCCCCACACTGCTTGACCAGCTTCCTGCTCCCCTCTGCGATATTGCTCTCTAGAGGGGGAATTTGTGGGGGGCTGTCCCTAGTCGAAGTCTCTCAGGCAAGCATTATGAAGCCTAAAAGTGTGCTGTCTACCATGTCCTGAGCTCCAATGGCGCACGGGAGTCCTGAAGCGCTTGTATAAATTGCAGATAAATCTAAATGGGAGACTGTGAAACTGGAGAACCGGTGGAGAGTATAACCTTGAAGTATCAAACGTTATTAGTCTGCGCGGATATTATTTAATCCTACGGTGGATTGTGTCAATGACAGAGAGCCAGGCGGGCGAGAGAAGGCGAGGCATAAGAGAAAAGGGAAGAAATGAATTACATAAAGGGAAAGTTCAACCTCCAACCTTTTTTTCACTCTGTAGTTTGTCAAAGTAAAAGAAAAAGTCATCTCAACAGGCATTGCATCTCAGCTCTTGATACCCCGGGGAGAGGTCTGATTCTCGCATTGATCCAGTCTCATAACAATAGAGGTGAAATCCCTTTGCAGGTGCAATAGACGTCCCGTCTATGCCGCGCACCTACACAATCAAATAGAAACCTTGTTTTCCACAATATCGCTGCCCTCCCTCCCTCCTTTTCTTTTTCAAAAGGGCAGAATCCATCAAAAAAGCAACATCTCTGTTTTGCCACCTGTGAGTGTGTTGTACATCCATTTCATTTCCCAGTACCATTACAAGATTCAGAGCCGGCCAATTCCCTTTGCTATCGATTTCGTTCCATTTTTTTTTTTTTTTTTTTTCCCTGCCGGGTTTTTAAAACCTCCCACCCAGAAAAAAAAGCATCTCTTGACAAATCACTTCAGAATTACGCTTCTAGATGACCGTGCGTGATTTTATAAGGATAATTGCTGTTCATTTTGTGGTTTCATCACAAATACAAGTGTCGTAGGATAAAATATGAATGGGTTGTTAACAGGATTGCAACTAAGAACGCGTCCATTAATAAAGGACAATGGGCGGAAGGCAGCATTAGATATTGTTGAAGAAAAGAAATACATTACAGTTATTTCTGTTTTTGGTCAAACTTGACTCAATAAGTGCCAGGTCGTTTCATTTACAACTGCGTTTTCGGCGGGGTTGTGAAGTTGAATTACAGTATAAAGGGAGGAGGAAATGGGGCTGCTTTGTGTACTTGAATTCAGCCTTATTAAATCATTTTTACTTTAATTATTTGAATACAAGCCAGTTTTCAAGGACTCTTGTACATATTGGATGATTCTGCAGTGCACAATTTATGTGAAGTGCCGATATTGGGCCAATGCAGGTAGCAGTTTATTGCAGCAAAGTGGAGGGTTGGACTGTGCAGGTTGGGGCGCCGGATGGTGTGTGTGGCTTTTTCGACTTTTATTTAGTTTAACACATAGTTTGGCATAAATACACTTTTACTAGCCTTAATCTAGGTGTTAAGCCCAGATAATGTGTATAGAAATATTTCTTGAAATGTTAGCGTTTGTAGATTAAAAAGAATAATTCAAGAGGAAAAACTCTCTGATATTGAATATCAGCAGTCTCTGTGGCGATAAGGGTGCTGAATGCGCGTGAGGTCCGGAGGGTTAGTATCGATGCACTACGTGAGAGGTGTAAGGGTGTTCTACTTGTGCAACAGCCTCAGAAATCATTGAAATCCTCTGATGTGTTTTTATATCTTTTGCCACTCAGATTTTAAGTTAAAGCTAGAGACAAGGTGAAAAACCTTGACATGACATTTCAACTGAAAACATGCTCTCGAAACTGCTAGAAATGCATGCAGGAAATAAAAGTAAATACTGCAAGGGGGTCACATATATAATGCGAGGGTACATAGTAATCTTTAAGTTGACTCTTTTGCCACATGCTTTATTCTTAAATAAATAGAAGGCGGGCATAACCTATAGTGATCTTCCTTGGCCTCTTGGCCGTGTGTCCTCTTGAGTTTAGTTTACTGCCCTATAAGGACTTTGTTTCTGTCCCTCCTCAAAATGTTCTCTGGGCTTGAACAAAAACTTAAAGTATGCACTGTACACCGCGTCGACCATCACTGCACAGCACACACATAAAAGCCCCGGCAGAGCCCTGAGGGGAAACCTGCCTTTTCTTCTATATAGTGTGGAGCACAACCTAATCTCAGAAAAGCTGTAATCTTGACAGCTCCATCAGATGTCATGCACATTATGTTTCCATCTTTCCTCCAACACACTGTTGGACATTTAATGTTCAGGGGAGATGATATGACCACGAAGCAAACAGCCATGCAGCAAAACACTGTATTGCTTTGCTGCAACCCAGTGGAACATGACAAGGTTTCCCAAATGATCTTTTCTGCTCTGTGTTTTCATTAAATCTTGCGGCATGATGGTGTTCCATTGTTTGTCTGTTCTTCATTTCAAAAACGTGCTGTGGGCTGATTAGATGACATCACACCGTCTTATGAAGGTGTCTGGTCGTGATTAATGCTATCAATAATGAAGTGTTGAATCGACTTAATGTGTAAATGTATCATCCACAAGCGTTAGTGATTACAGACGACCTCATTTAAAGTTGAATGTTGCATCTTTTCTTTCCAGTCTGCATCCATGGGATGGTTTCGTGTTTCACTGTACTCTGGCAACATTTCTATTGCGATCTCACCTGTAGAGCGTGACAGGAGGGTTGGCCTTTGCAGAGCAGTGGAATTTCACGAGGTTGCCCTCCAGAACAGGCTGAGGCTCCACTGAGAGATTGACAAGTGGGAGATCTGGAAAAAGAAAAAAAAGAAGAAACATTCAGACAAAAAGACAACCAATTACAGGGCTGGCAACCTCATCAAACATCCTGTTGTGAACTGTGAGCCTGAGACAAACACTATATTGTTGACATTTACTGTGGCTGAGTAAGGCTTAGAAAGAAAAGAGAAGCCAAAAACAAAAAAACATTGCAACCTCAAAAGGAAAACACCAGCCAAACACACCTACATGCAAAATACATTCTCTGTTTTATTAAGGGGATCTACATTTTCCACCATATTTTTTTTCCTTGTGACCCAAAACTGGAGACCTTTTATGTTGCTGTACCACACATATAGTACTTCAGGTAAACACGTCTCCCTTAAAACCACCAGATAAAAAAAGGCTTTTTTTTTTTTATTGGGATTATCTCACAATACTCTGACAGAACCGTTGTGACAACTCATCACAGTTTGTGGCAGCCTTTTCTCCCCAATAACAGGCAATTACTCCTGAATAATTTGTTATCTCCCTGCCACCCACCTAGGGTTTAGGCCCAGTTGTTGAATAACATTCCGGTGTATTTCACAGGTGTGGGAGAGAACACACTATTTTTACTCTGATATATTCATTAACAATGGTATAGTGCATATTAACAAATCAAAGGAAAACTTGACTTGATAATGAGTTTTGGTAAATAGCAATTTGGAAAACAGCGAATTGTCCATAGCGCAAACCACTGCAATTAAAACAATGAGCAACCCTAGTGATACAGTACAATTAAAACAGTTCTTGGAATAACAAGCACAGAGATTATGCAAATTTAATATACAACTTAATTTATCCTAATTGACAAAGGTGGGATCCTTTTTGAAGATACGTGTTCATTTCCATATCAATCCGGTCCCATGTTGAACAAACAGCTATTTACCACGCAGACTCGGGGAATGAATTTCAAGTAGGTATATCTACAGCATTTGTTGGGGGCTGCACTGGCATATTTTGTGGAGAGTTTCCGACGCAACAAGGGGCAACAATGGACAAACTGACCGTGCTGAACTGTAATTTTAATGGAGAATCAAGTGGATGGAGAGTTTCCCCATTTTTACAATTATAAATGTTCTCATTATGAGTTAGCTTTCAAGGAAACCAAACCCCACCCAAAGCATTGTCCTTCACAAGGGCTTTTTTTTTTTTTTTTTTGCGGCCTTGTTGCTAGAATTTAAATGTTGGCATGTTACAGTTTCCCAAACCCTGGATATGGATGATGGATTGCCGTATGTCATGTCATACGTTTCATATCAATATTCCAACAACATGTGTCATGTCACATTCAGGTTACACATGTATGAGCTGATCTTCCTGTCGGGAGGAGGAGGGGATGGTGGTGAACCTACAACAGGGTGAGACAGCTGCCAAGTCAGAGACCACTGCTGGAGAAGGTATTTCAATTTCATTGAAACATATTGATTTTTCGATGACACTTTCCATCCTTGTTTGTGAGGACACCACCAGGGAAGATAAAACATGATCCTCTCCTAAAACTAACCTAAGTGGTTTTGAACCTAAACCTATCCAGTCCATAAATTCAGCGTTGTGAACATACAGGACTTAAAGGTGCAATATGTAAGAATTACGGCAGTATATCAGCAGACTATGTTGACTGTTGTCAACTGTGGCTGCTGTGAGCTAATTCACTCAGTTAGCTGTGTCAGCTAGCAGTCCAGACTGAGAGCTCGGAGCACCATGGAAGTGTTGGTGTTTACAGCACTAGCACAAGAGCTTTGGACCAGGATGAGGCTAGCTGGTTAGCATGCTAAACATGCTTTGCAACAGTACATGTGCCTCACAGCATCTAATCTAATGTTATTTCTCAGCTGTTGATAATTTTAGTGAGGTTTTGAATGTTTTCAACCCACATTCGTACATAATACACCTTTAAAATTGAACCTGAAGAAATTTAAATTGGCTTGTAAAGCTTCAACATATCCATGGTTTTCAGAGGCGTATAGTGCCAACATTTATTCTGGTAATTAGGTTGATTTTTTTTCCACATGATGGGCTAATATATGTGTCTGATCTCAAATTTAACACACACTCTATAGTCTGTACCATTTCATCTCCAAGAATGAATGTGATTTGTATGTTTTTTCATTCATATTTGACCCTAACAACATGAACTAGTGCTAAAAAAACCACCTAAAATCAAAAATAGGACGCAACTTCAAGAGACTCAGCCTCCACAGTGCCATAGCCAGTTTGCCATTTGTGGTTCCAGTGGCGTGCTGGTAAGGCATCATAGGCAGTAGATTAGTCACGTGGAGTGAAAAGCTGGTTCGGAGTTTGATGCTGGTGCAGCCATCTGTTTCAAAGGTGCACTCATGCTATCTGCGCTGTGCTCAATAACACTAATGTACTAGCTAGGGACCGTGTGGTGGGCCAGGAGATCCACAAAGAATTAAAGAAGCACACAAACACTGCTGCAGTGAAGCCAAACAACACTGTGTACAGCTATGTCATTCTGTGTGAATATGTGTGTGTGTGTGTGTGTGTGTGTGTGTGTGTGTGGGGCATGAAGTGTAGGGAAACTGCTTTTTACCCTGTGGCTGCGCAGATGCTCTGGGCTGGCTCAGCTGCCACAAAGCCCCAGAGAGGGGGGTGGTCCAGGTGCCACATTCCTCCCAGCTCTCTCTCTCGCTCTTTCACACACACACACTTGTACCATATTCCCCATCAGCAGACTTATACCCCTCCTAGACAGTTGGCCCCCCACCCCTCCATCCCCCCCAAGCCCCCATCGACCACTCTACCACCTTCAAATCCATGAGCTCCACCTGTGCCAGTTCTCCCCAGGCCAGTAAAGCAAACAACAACATTGTGGACCCTGGAACAATGAAGGTGCCCAGCAAGTGTCTCCAGGTACTGAGATTATGACTGCGTGTTTGCAGGAGAAGGCACATGTTTGGGGGGGGGTGTAATATTTGTGCATAACAAAGGGCATGTGAGTGTGTGTGTGATAATGGAAGGAGAAAACTATCCACGCCTTGAGCAGCACTGTTAACTGCCCAGTAGGTTTGTTTTGCATCCCGAGCAAGTAATTGTGTGGACAAAAACGCAGGGTAGAGGGAACCTCAGAGGCAAAATGACAGATGTGGCAAATGGTGAGGGTGGTAATAAAAGTCCGACAAGAAGCTGGAGAGTAAAAAGGCAGAGCAGACATAAGAAGAGTGCGTGGGAGATTTTTCGAAGTCTGTGTCTGTGCTAATAGACACAGAAGCTAATTGTAGAAGCTGATTCACGAGCCTGAAAGTGTTGCTGTAATATACTTTTCAGTCATGCCAACCTTTTTTCCTCTAGTCTCCCCGCCAAGAGACTTCTAAGGACACGAATGCTCATTACTGTCAACCTGCCGACTAATTAATGTTCTTTTCAAATTGATAGAGGGCTAAAAACTGACCCACCCCTTAAAAAGACCTCCGTCCCTCTCAGCGAGCGGTAATGGCCTGATGACTTTACATCCATTTCTAGGTCAGACGAGCGGTTTTGTTTGTAGATTCAACTCCCCGAGGAACCGCCAGCAAAGACAGCCGTGGGAGCAAAGGCAACCGAACGTCTCCCAGCAAAGGCCTTAGGTGTGAATCAGGGACTGACGCATATCTGGCCTCTGACCCGTTGGATACGACAGACATCCGCTGTATAACAAAGTCCAGTTTCCACTTTGATGTATAAATGCATGAGTTGCTGGGCAAATGCATTTGAGGTATCTTATGTTGGCACATCAATATGCAAGACTGTTAATTCCCCAGATTTGTCAAGAGAGTAGTGGTGAGAAACTGGGGAGGAGGAGGAGGAGGAGGAGGAGGAGAGCTGGATGGATAGAGGGGGAGAGTGGGACTGATCGGTGCTCCAGTGAAAACAACAGGATGAATGGGCGGGGTAGCGTTATAGTTGGCCGACAGCTTTTGATCGGTTAGTTCAAAGTGGGGACCAGATGGTGTTTTTGGAACAATCTTCCAGCTTCTCTCTGTTTCCTGGAGATAGTGCCAGCACAAATTGTTTTTCCCTTTTCTTAAAGCTCAATTTCCAATCTCTCCGGGTCACTGTAGACAGCTGTTCTCCAGTAGGACCAGCCTCCAACTCCAGGAGTGTCGGCTGCCTCTGAAGGATGGGGAAGCTGTTCGTGGGCCGTCCGATTATGGCTTCTAGCCTTAGCAATATGGCTGCGCTGTCATGCGGCAGGCTGAGAGGAGTACTTGAGGGGGGAACAGACTGGAGGAGAACCTGAAGTCCAGCATATTGATAATGACATATTCAACGGTGGAACTGCGAAGGATTTGGTTTGTTTAATCAAGGCAGATGTTCTGTGATTCATGCAGCTGCAGAGACGAGGTGTGCTGCACTCCTTGCAGCACCCCTTCAAGTGTCGAAATGTGTGCAGGAGCATCAAAGTTGTGCCACTGATTCGATCGATAGTACTCTAATACTCAGAGCACTGGAAGTATGATATTGAGAAATGTCTGCAGGCAGCCAAAAATATAAAACCACAGGAGATAATTCAGTTTGGCGGCATCATTATAACTTAATCTAATGTACACAAAAATGTGCTTTTTATTGCCCCCGTATCCTCTTTCCCTCTCACTTTCAAATCCTTCCTTCTGTCATCTGCCTTCAGATGAATTT
Source organism: Sparidentex hasta (assembly GCA_030272975.1). Taxonomy (NCBI): domain Eukaryota; kingdom Metazoa; phylum Chordata; class Actinopteri; order Spariformes; family Sparidae; genus Sparidentex; species Sparidentex hasta. The sequence continues at coordinate 21,164 of JARJLU010002809.1, read as the reverse complement.
CCCATTATCTGCTTGATTAAGCAGGGAGAGCATGTAGCTGCTACCAAAAACAAATCCTCCCCAATTGCACATCTGCATGTTCTTTATTAATTAGTCTCAACAAATGGCATTCATTTTCCTCCCACATGGCTCAGCTTGTTTGCAATGCAAACACACGGAGAACCTTGGCTTTGCGTCCCCAGCGCATTCATTTGCGACTACTTGCTTGAAAAGAGTGCGTTTCTATGTGGGCCAAAGCTCTGTGGATATCCAGCTGGACTAGAAAAAAAATATTTGAGGAATATTTTAAAGTTGTGTGATGAGTGGGATTCGTGGGACATGAAACTGTGGCATCAGAATGATATTCCATCGCAGTGGTTTTTACGCCAGGGGGTTGGGGAGGGGGCCTACTGATTTAAGTCCAAAGGGCATAATACAAGTTAAGTCATGCTGCCGGAGAAAACAGCATCAGGGGGTAGCCACCCCTCTGCTATCAAATAATTACAGTCGCTAATGGCCTGGTTTGGACAACTGAAGTCAGCAGTCTATCCAGGGCTCTGTATAACCTCTGTTGGCTCTAAATCCCCCTCATTTTGGCAACATCACCAGGACATAGTGTATTTAGATGCTAATTTGTCTAACCCTAGGTCAGATAACTCTATATGAACTTCTGTGGGAATGAAAATGCTGAGGTGGATGTAAGGCATGAGCATTAGAGTGACGATAAAAGAAAATACCGTAGTGAAATGCATTGGATTTTAGGCTGGTTTAAGCTGTCGAGCAATGTGCCGGGCCGTGTTCAGATTACGCTCATTTGGCTCGCTATAAGGACGGAGCAGAGACAGAACAGGCGACTGAGCGTAGAGGTGAGCGGAATACGAAATGCTGAGAAGGGCAGACGGGCTGAGGAGATTTTAATTACTTTTGTTGCCATTAGTATTATCTCACTAATACGGTCAATTACAAAACTCCGGGCAAAAAGAAAAATAAATGAGACTTTAATTCTTAACACTGGGACTTACATACAAAGTGACGTGAAGTAAGAGCGGACCGGCGTTTATACAGGGGGCGTAAACGCTCGGTGGACATCATTCACAGTTTCAGGAGAAAGCTGCTTATTTGCTGTGGATGAGAGCATCAATATCAATCTAATATCTGTGCGTTCAATACACAGCCAGCATGCAGGGTGTCAGAGAAATATTTGCAATGCGTTAACCTCGTACCCAATAGCTGTCAACTCATAATCTTCGACTTCTTGTTAGGAAAAGGGAATTAAAATAATGGAAAGAAAAAAGGAAAAGTGGAAGCTCGTACATCTGACTGTCCACAAATTCAACACATTTTTTTTTCTTCCCTGAGACTGCCTGCTTGAAATTCATTGCAAAGTGTGATTTTTTTTTTTTTTTTTTTTCAGCAAGGCTATTGGAGGTCGTTAGGTCACACTCTCCACTTCTGACTTCATACCCCTGCCAAAAAAAAAATAAATTAGGAAAAAGTTTTGCCCAAAGATCAAAGAGACTCTTAGGCCAGCAAATTCTAATGTAACTCGGTCAGATCTCGGAAGGACAGACGTGGTTGCAGTGTGCAGTCTAGCTTCAGTGACTTGCTGTATCCGACCCTCACCGGGGTCCCACTTAGACTAAGAGCAACTGTTCACCGGGGAATACCATTAATCCCTCCTTCTTTGTTAAGGGACTGTGGTGCATTGCAGCACCGCTGAAACACACACAAAGGACTATGGGATGGAATTTATAGTATGCAGTAAATGGGAAAATCAAATCTGACAATTTTCCTATCTGTGGAGAACAATTTATTTATCAGTTATCAAAATCTTTACCTTGAAAACTGACACTTCCCTTTTCGATCCTCTACCAAAACATATGAGTCAATTAACTTTTTATTATTTATATTACACATCACAAATTTAGTCTCTAGCTCTGGCAGGTAGCACGTCATATGCGGGGATGACAACAGCATGGAAAACACTGATTTAAATCAGGACCTTTTGAATTTCCCAGTCTTAATATACATAAGGACATTTTGACACCAGTGACGACTTCACTGGCATGCCCATCTTGAGTAAAGCACGTAGACGCAGAGATGGGAGCACATTATCGTGCACATCCTCGGACAGCCACAGAACATACCGTATGTTTGCGGCAACAAACCACGTTATTAGTGTGCTGCAATCCCTCTCAACAGTCGCTCCGACCACGCGCCGCTTTGATGGACATGAATTACGGCCACAACTGCCCTATCATCCGCGGCTGAAAGCTTGAGATGGTGCCTATTACGGAATATGAGAACATCCGCATTTTGAGTGATGAGTACCAAACAAGACTTCAAAGCCGCGGGGTAGAAATTTGGTAATGTTTGATGATCTCCGCCTTTACGAGGGCCAATTCCTGCTGAATGTGTTGTATAACAGCGGCCTGGCTACACATTTCTTCTCTGGGCATTCGACGCTGCCATAATTATGAAGCCCTGTTGTTAAATCCTGACGTATGACCGGTCCTTGCTGTAGAATAGACGGGGACACCCAAGCACTATTGTAAAGAAGAGATGGTCAAGTATTACATTTCTTTCTCAAGCTGACACGGAACGCCTGGAGGAACCATTGCTTTGATAGGTAGGGTGATGGCTTACACCCCCTTTTCGAGAAAGGCTCACTAAGAAAGGTGTATTGTGAGCGGGAGAAATTGAGGTATGGTTTCTGTTTCTGCTGCTTTAAAAAGGAAAATACACATTCACCTCTCGGGCCTTTCTCTACAGCCTGGCACGGCTTTTGACTCTGTATAATATGTCCCATTTATTACAGTGTTATTATCAAAATTGAGTGAGTGGCAAAGAAACAAGGAATTAGTAGTGAGTTCCGGTAATGTTTGCCCAAGTTAAGACCAAACTATTTTTGTAAGAGATGCGCTATGACAGGACAAGGTGAGGATAAGTTTTGAGCTGTTATTGTTAACTGGAATAAAGGAATGAAATGAAAATGAAATCTTCCATGATCATTTCATTAGTCTTTCTGACCCTGGTGGTATCGGGACAATCAGGGATATCCACTTCACCCTCCGTGTTATGTGTTGTCCCATGCAGCTGTAGCATTTGGCGAAAACTTTGCCGGCCATCAAGGGACAATTTCCTTCGGATACACTTGGAAAATGATTCACCCTGGCCCTGAGACTCAGGGCGCAGCTTTGTGTGCTGCCTTGTCTGTGTGACAAAAAGCATCTTCCCATCAATAGTTACAAAGCTGTCTGGTCCTTAAAGGGGTGGAGGTCAAGTCTCATCTGCCACTCTTCCCCTTGCCAGTGTCCCATCATTTATTCATCCGCCACCTATTTTTATTGAAAGACTTGGAGCTACTCTCCAGTCACCTTCTTTGCGACACACTGCGGATCCATGTTTAATTGGTTTCCCGATTTTCCGACCTCATAACACCCTATTTTCACAATGCTAGCATGGTAATTGGAATTTTATCAGTTGCAAACGTAGATATGAACATGAGTAATTGCAGGAAACCCAGCTCGGAATACCTTTGTTTACAAGATAAAACACATAAAATGCAACTGTAATTTGAATACAAGAGCACATCTCTACCGTAGAGATGTATTTACTGTATGTGTTTAGTGTATTAGACGTGCCTGCGGCAGCACTCCACAGCTCGGTGTTTTCACTCGAAGCGCAGCATCGGCGCGAATTTGCACCGAAGCGAACATTTTTGTTTAAAAAAACATGTGGTATTTCAGGTGCTGCGGTTGAGCCAGGAGCCTTGTAATCGAATTAGGCAGCATTGAAATTAGGCAAATTGATACCCAACACGAATGAATCAAAGTTCAATTACAGCATGTTTCATTCCAGGAGCAGCTTAATTTGGAAGTGGATCTTAGTGAAAAAAAAAAAAAAAAAAAACTCCGGAGGCTCTGCTGAACCGTGCTGAACACTTTACCTGTCAAGTCTGAAGGGGGGAGGGGGGAGATGGAGGGAGGGAGGGAGGTAAACGTGAGGCTAAGCCTTGTGGGAGACAATTTGAATCTCGACAATTAGTCTCTGCTGTCGCTCAGTTTGATCTCACACTGTGAAAAATGTTGTCGGGAGCTTTAATTGTGTAAAGAGCACATTTTGGAATGCTAATTACACATCCGCCGCACTCATTTTTCAGGGTTAAATCGTACATTCAGAGGCGAGGATGATGCTACGATGGTGGGCATTTATCACAGACGCATCATTATACATGGTGACAAATCAGTTTACATGTGGGCAGACTTCCCTCTCTGACTGCATGACAATAGGAACGACGAGGACAAACTGCAAGGGTTGCAAACACTAACAACGGTTAATCATTTTCACTCCCGCGCCTGAGTTGGCCTGATCATGCCGCGCCCGCTCTCGCCATGCTCGCCTCTCGTGGTGTACATAATGAAAAGAATGGAGCCGTCAGTCATATTGGCTCCCTAAATAGCATTTTATGCTTTATTAGTCATACTTAATGGTGTTGAAGGGGCCGTGAGTGATGCAGAATCCCTTTGTTCAAAGCCCTTCTCTCACTGCGAACGGCTCTTGATCGAAAAAAGATTCCCTGACAATCGAGGCTGAATGTGTTTTACACGGTGGGCTTACTTTGCCTATTTTAGAGGGGAATTGTGCATGCTCTCATCAAAAAGATTGATGGCGCGAGCATGGAAATAAAAGAGGTGGAGACAGTGTAGTGCCACAACAGGCAGGTAGCTGGACCAAAAAAAAACAAACAAAGACAGTCCTATTCATTTTGGACGGACAGCTCCTTTGATATTTCATCATAACGAAACAAAAAAAGAAAAAACAGTGATGCATCATCAATCTATCCACCCACCTACATGGTATGAAAGCAAAAAGGAAACCAATTATAAATATCCATCAGAGCCTAAAATGAATCCGAGATGTTTACAGAGCGTTAGTCACGTATGCCTGTCTGACAGTTTCACGCCTCTACATGTGAGAAATACCTCAAATACTGTGTAACGCATGTCAACCAGACTTCCTTCTCCCCCCAGTGTCTGTGCTGATAGCAAACAAAGGGGCTTCAAAAAAGGACAATAACTTAAACAAAAAACAACAAGAGCGACAGAGTAATGTGAGACAGAGACGGTGGTGGGAGGCTTACGCTGGATGTCGATGGTGACGCTGGTCTCCTTGCCGTTGGGCACCGCCTTGTTGGAGGCCTTACAGATGATCTGCTGACCCGTCTCGATGTTGGAGGGCGATAGGTAGAGTGTGCTCACGGTGCTTTCCCTCCTGCCATCCCGGAGCAAGGTCTGCGGAGAACGAAGGAAAGTTGAGTAAAAGCGAAAGGTTACAGCGCAAGCTAGTTGAAACGGTTCGGGCCTCTGAATCCATAGCGAGCGTGGTTCGGCCGATCTGATGGATTGCCAGGCGGGAACCTTGGCCGATTGAGTTTCATAATCAATAAAGAGAGTCTAAAACTGTTTTGGTTTTGGGGCGGTTAACTCTAATACTGTACACCCAAATTTTTCAGTCAGATACATATTGGATTGTATCTTGATGAGCAGCTCAGATTCAAGGTTTTCGAGAATGTTTAAATGATATACAAACAGACAAGCTTTGATGGAGAAGGTACAAAACTGTGAGGAAAAATTCATGAATACACACGTGTCGTCCCTCAGGGGACCAGAGGCAAACCATCAGAACACCCCGGCCTGCAGTTTTACTGCAAAGCTGACTGAAATGAAAAAAAAATAAAAAGAATGCAGCAATATGTTTTTTGAGCCTCTTTTTGTGTGTCTGGAGAGCTGCGCTCTAGTGCATGGCTTGTCATACTCCACAAAGGAAATCAATCTTCTTTTCAGCGCTCATCCTCTGAGCCCTGCATTGTGGAAGCCATCTGGAATCGGTTGGTAGCGCTCAGTAGCTCTCACTCTCCCTAAAACGCTCAGGGGAGGGCTCCAGGAGTCTATGTTAACCAATGTGGCCCAGAACAAAGTCACTGACTAGAACAAATTGCGTGGGCAACAGGGCACAGTGTGGTCAACCACAAAGTCAAGATGCATTTCCCTGCCATCTCTTTAAAGGGGGCTCACTGTTGCTTTGTGTTTTTGAAGAAAAATAGGGCCGCGCCGTACTGAAGTACATCAAACATTTCCCTCATATAGAAGCGGAACCTCGGCGTTGACCAGAGGGAGCCGGGAGTGGACTCGCCTTACTGAGCTGCTACCTTGGGATTAGCCTCACAAATGTGCGGATTGCCTCCACGGATATTTCCTTTATTTGGATTCTTAAAGCACATCACACAGCAAGAATAATGGTCACACCGATTTTAATTCAATCCGTGAACCAACACGTCGTCCAGCTGTCAGGGCTCTTGACTTAATGCACCAAAGGTTTCAATTGTAAAACAAAGGTTCCAGAAAGGAACAAAGGGTACGTGGAGGAGTCATGACTAAAACTTAGCCAGGTACTTAACACTATATTAAAGTGTCCCAAGCAGCACATATATATTTCAACCACCCTAATCACTACCCATTAATCAGTAGCTGAGTCAAACTGCGGCTCATTGTCGATGTACAAACCACAGTAATTATCTCCTCATTTCTCTACTTCAATGCAAGGGTTTCTTTTTAATAAAACTCTAAGTATGTGCTCTCATTCTCATTCAAGCATAGCTTATTCTGAATAATTAAAATGTCATTGAACTTGTTAAAATCAGGCAGACATTGCTATAGAAATCTTTTTGTCTAACCACTCCACAGTTCAAGTACTTCAAGGTACCTCTCTCGAAACCATCTAAACGTTTCTATTTTTTTTTAAAAAGCCTTTTTCGTAAATATAAGCATATTATAGATGCCATACATGTTTCTGTGAAGTCCATTTGTATGTGAGGAACCATGTGATGGAATTCATAGTTGTGCGTGAGTCCCTTCCAAAGCAGAACACATTAGCTGTCAGACGCGGGATATGTCAATGTAATATCCTTTCTGACACAATCAGGATTGTTTCCCTCGTCGCTCTGGACCTGTCTGAAGTCATTAATCTTAAAGAGGGGGTTAGCTGGCTGCTGCATTGAATTCAACACCATGCCACATTACAAATTGATAAATTTTCATATCACTGCCTAGAGCCTATGTGGGGAATATTTTTAACCATACTAGGAGAGGAATGGCAAAGAGTAACAAGATTGAGTCGGAACGCTTTGCTTTTTTTTTTTTCCCCATGTATATTTAAAGCTGCAGCTGTTGATTTCTGACCACTAGAGGATAAAGGAGACAAAGAAATACAAAACAGTGAGCCAAACAAATGCTTATCAAGTCTTGAAATGTGTTTGCAAACAGAGGAGAAGCAGGAGGGACTCTTTTTTTTTTTTGGCAACTTGTTGAATTCAGGCTTAATATCTGCAGGCACGGGCTGTGCTTGTGCAACTTCCTTCCTGCCAGCCACCGTGTGGTGTATTACTTTGTGGGGTTGCTTATTTTCAGCGTGGTTTTAACGTGTCTTCAGCCCCGCGGCTACAACAAACAACAACTAATCAAGCTTAAAGGTCAAATTCGTAAGACAGTTGATTGTTGAGCCTCGCTTTGGGTTGGTCGGTCAGACCAGCCACCGACCTAAAGCGAGACTCTGGATGTGTGACGGGTTGCGATGACACTCAAGAGTAAACTGTCTTACAAATCGGACCTTTGACTCAAAGCTGTAACTGCCAAGCCAAACGGTAACTTAACAAGACGGTGACCTGCCAGTGGCTTCAGAAAGCCCAGCCATCAGGATTATCTACTAATTAAAAAAACGGCTGAACCAAATGGATTATCTTCTAAATAAAACTTGATGTGCTGCCAGCTAAGCTCATTTACCGATAACGCTAAACCTTCACTGTGTTTACCTTGAACCTGCGCTCTACTTGTCTTCAAGTTAATGCTGCCATTAATCCATGTATGAACATCTTAAACGTACTTGGCCATCAACGTGCATACCAAATGCACCGCGGCTGTGTTTATGTTTTCCCAATGTCTAAAAAGGCAGACTCTTTGTGAGATTTTGAACGGATGGATGATCATGAATACCAGCGGATTAACTATAAAGGTTGGGATTTTATTAGAATGTTTTCAAGCCAGGATCCAAAGATTTTTTTTAGTTTTTTTTGTCTTTGTGAACTTCTTTTATAAAAGCAAAGTCAAAGCATATTTGCCGAACAGACTTCAACAGATAGGATGTTGTAACTCAACTGGGCATTGAGTCAGAAGTTTAGTTAAAAGCGCACCATCATTAAACTGTTTTCTTTTTTTCTTTTTTTTTCTTAGGTGTTAGCCATCACATAATGTTTGATGGCAGCAACTGTGATTTCTCAAAATGATTTTAAAAAAAAGGACCTGCTGGTGTTGTGTATGTAGAGAGAAGTCAGTCTGCAACCAACCAATGAACTGTATAGCCACATGGTTTACTGTCAGTGTTATCTAGCTACTATAGAAAAGACACATGCATAAATACTAACAATAGGAAGCACTTCACTGCAAATGGAAGACATATTCTATGAGAGCAGCAGTCTATGAATTACCACAAGCATTTAACAGACTACCAATGCCTTACCTGCAATTAACTTCTTTATAAAGCATGCAGACTCAGATTAACCATGAGTAATCTCATTTGGTCAATATATACATTGATAGAAGAACAACAAGATGTGCCTGTTTCTCATCTTTTATGAGTATTTGATTCAAACCCTCAAGTCATCTCGAGCATAAATCTAAAAACATGAAGTCAGAATTGAAGATGACCCGCTGAGACCTGGCGAGCACGCAGGGAACGCATTGATTGGGTCAGTAGTGGGGAATGTAGTGGAGAGAAGGCCTCCGGGGGATGGCACTGAATTTACCAAGTAAGCAAAAGATTATAATTTATACATCATTAATATTCCGCGAACCCAATCAGCACGCCTTTGATTTGATACCAACTGCATCTCTGTGTTTGTATTCAGTCAGCCATTTTTTGTATTATTCATATTATTATCTTTTTTTATTATCATGGACCACACAAGGGTTCTTTAACATGATATACACCTTTAATATATACCTTTAAGAAATGTTCCTTACCGTGGTCATTGTTTAACTCAACCAAAAATAAAAAACTCATTTTGTAAAGTCATGAAAAGCCATTCATTGGGGTTATCTTTATTTCGGATCGTACTTTTAATTTTAAAGGCTGAAAAAAAAAAAAAAAAAGACAAGGTTAATTAGCTAGCTGAAACCCTTTTGAGATCCTTTCAAGAGTTGCACAACAAATTACATTAATGTTGGAGGCGAAGAGCCCTTTGGCTGACTTCGCTGCTGGGAAAACTACACCTGTTTCATAATGAAAAAAAAGTTGACATGTTTAATGCCCACTCAAATTTTAATTGGCTACTTTGTTTGTAAGCATTTCCCCACAATATTACTCAGCGAGCGCGATGATTAAAATGCAATAAAGTGGTCTAATTACACACACTCACACACACACACACACACACACACAACCGCAAAAAAAAAAAAAAAAAAACAAACAAAAAGAAAAATCTGATGACGGATGGGGGAATGAAACTTAGATGCAGTAAAAGCAGCTGCTTCGAGCACTTGTACTGAAGAAGGGATGGGAAATGGAGGTGAAACTCGGATTGGAAAAAGGGATAATTATTTTTTTTCCCGCTGAAAATGATATCCATCAATAGTAGCAGCTTCATGTAAACTTTAGCAATTTTACCTGATATTAAGCAGCAACGCATTTTTACTGCAAAAGCTGAGAGGGTATACAATAAAAAAGCACTATTCGGCTCTTGCCAGCGAGAGCAACTCATAAAACTGTCATTATTTCTTTTTTTTTTCCTCTCTCTTTTTCTTTTTTTAAAGCCCCCCTAACACTGAGATAACTCCCCAGACGCCCGCTCACCTTTCTGCTTTCCACCGGAGCATTCCGGGAAAAAAAAAAAAAAAAAGTATGTGGCACATTTAGGGAGGGGGGAATGTGTCATGTTTTTTCAAATGATTTGTTGTACTATTCCTGTTACAAAAGTATCACCGAGCGAGTGTGCACACCTTTACAAAACCACGGCTCAGACCTGGAGGCTGCGCATTACAAACAGCCCTTTGCCGCCGAGCGGCTCTACTGGAGCAGATGGGCGACGAGCGTTTGAGGGAAGGGAGGACATTATTCATTCATTTCCTCTGCCCATATTTCCACAGCTAGACTTGATATTTGAACCGCTCACCTAACTGTGACAAGCTCAGCCACTTAATTATTTTGGCTGCCCTTTCTATAATATACTGCAGCCATGTTTTTTTTTCTTCTTCTTCTTCTTCTTTTTTTTGTGTTAAAGCTACCCTCACAAATGATAAGCAATGCATCAATTCAGTGACCCACTTATGCCATAAAAACCAACACACATTTTTGCTTAGGCGGCCGCTTTAATCTCGCACTTTCTCTTTAACCACTGGTCCAGTAAATAGTTTTCCAAGAGGTCATGGCGATGAGGTTTTTGGAGGCCTCGGTGGGAAATTATCTTTGGGTCAGAACTATCATTAGGCATGACACCATCAGCAAAAGCCATTTCTGCGAATCCGCCACCACATCTGCTCGCATTAGTCCTCTTCATCTGTGGGATATATGGGACGACCATCAGAGCAGATGATTATGCTTACAAAATGTCTGCCCCCGCCCCCCCAAAAAAAGAGTCATCTCCCTTTAATCGAAACCCATTGCTTTTTAATGGTAGGCAATAGAGATAAGGGGGAAGGGGGACATACTTGGGCTCAGTGCAGGCATGTGGGCATCCATCAGCTTACCAGCACAGAATGTCCTCATATCTGCCGTCGCTTTGAGAGGAAGCGAAGGCAGGAAGCGCGCTCTCCGCCCACCATTAGCGGGCGGCACCTCCAGCAATCACTTTATTCAAATCGGCCCGGTGCCGTACCCCAGCCCAATCAATGGCATTTATCTGCTCTTTGAAAAAAGCCGATAATGGGATGAGGCAGCGCAGGGAGCGAGAGGAGGCGGGGGAGGTGTTAGTGCTCTAAAGTGCCTGGTCTCTTTATGTCCTTTGTTTTAATGGAAATAGAACATGACAGTGTTGATTGCATGATTAGCCTTGAGGGTGAATGTCAGTCAAGAGTCTATGGGGTCAGGTGATCGCGCCGGCAGACTGGTGCGAAACGGCGGCGATGGCAAACCAGGGCGTCAGAGGTGGGAACAAGATCTGTCAGCAGGAATCAGACTTTGTTGTGAAGAGGGTTCAGGCAGATTCCAGTGCGGGAAAAAAAAAGCGACGAGGTAGATTTTTCATAACAGTTTGGGAAGATAAAGAGAGACAAACGCCAATGAAGAGGGAGCTCAAAACACCAGAGAGAAACTTAGAGTCAGCGGCGGTTCCGTGATCTCGCCATCTGCTTGTCTGAGTTGATTTGTATACTGGGAAAAAAAAAAGAAAAAAAGGCCAGCCATCTTTTTGTAATCAAAACACAACCTGGGTTTTTCAAGGGATTTCATTTTCAAAAATGCAGTCTGGATGCTGATGCAAACGCCCACCGATGACTCAGGCAGTCACCCTGAAACATCTCGTGGATGTTTATCACTTTTGTGGCTGTTATTTATGGCATAGAAAGATGTGCACAAACAGAAAGTAACAGGTGGTTTCATTCCCCATGTCAGCTCACTTTCGAAAAAAATAAATAAAATAAAATAAAATTAAAAAAGGGTCTAGAGAATGAAAGCACAGCCACCATGCAACCCTCCGCCATCATTCCCACCCCACCATGTCTACCCAGCCGTCCCTCAAACCTGGTACGACACACACCTCTAAGCTTACCTTGGAGTACATGGCCCCATTAAGGACCTCTCCGTTGCGGATCCAGATGATAGAGGCTGCCGGTTTGGCGTTGTCGGCGTGGCAGGTCAGATTGAGCGGGTCACCAGCCCTCAGGCTCACCACTGGCCCGCCGCTGATGACTGGGTCCTCAGGGGGAACTACGGAAAAAAAAAAAAAAAAAAGCACAGAGAGAAAGAGGGGACGTTACACATGTGATAAACAACAAGACAGCAGACGTTGTCAGGAAACCTGTGTGGACTGTGTGAAGCCAACACAAGCTGGACCGCTAGTAAAGCTGTAGACATGCAATGGATTTATGATGACCTCTGACAGGGAGGTTGTTTTCAGTTCAGTTTGTTTGTTGGCTTGTTTGTTTGTCAGCAGGATTACGGAAACAATTTTTTTTTGCTGGAAGTTGGAAGAAGGCTGGAACACGGGCCAGGGAAGAGCCTCTTTAAATTCTGGATACATAAAATATGTTTCACTCTCGTTAACGTAGCGGGGTAACAGGGTATTTGGCCTTAGGGACTCCTCAGCAGCAGCCTCCTGTTCAGTGAGCTAACTAGGTAGCACAGTAAACACCCACTGAGCTGAAGAAGGAGCGGGAGTAACAGCAGAGAGGAGTCGTCTAGAGAATTAAGGATTCGTTTTGACCAAACCACAGCTGGCGACTGAAAAAGTGGCATGAGGACCAACAACAATGGTTGTGGTGTGTTTTTATTTTTTATGTTTTTTGTTTCTGTTGAGTTTTCTAACTTGTTTTAGTGTGTGTTACCATCAGAATTTATATTTTCATATGATATTATTTTCAACGAAAACACGCTCTCATTGTATGTATGTCCTTACCAAATGATCTGTGTGATCAACATTCCTGTATCATGGGTATTATAGATGCTGTTGTCTGTAGTTTTATAGTTGAACATCATGTTTTCAGATTTCTGACAGATGCTTCAAATATGAATTGAATATGTTTGTAGATGTAAAAGGTCCAGTGTGTAGGATTTCTTTTAATGCCATCTAGCTGTGTGGGTCCAGGCTGCAATCAATTGTGACAGCCCTAAAGATATGAAAGGCATCACAGAAAATTAGTGTTCCTTATTTCCAGTTGATTATGCATGAATGAAAGCATAATCATGAACATTTGATCACATTTCTACCCCTTGATCCCCTTATGTCCCACTGATTGGACTTATGAAGATAACCGAAATATTTTTTTCTTCATGAAAGTGTCATTTTTGCCAGGGTAAAGATTTCCTCATGGGGAACATATATTTTGTTTTGTTTTTTTGTGTCACAGGTTTCTCTGAGCTGTCCAGCCTGTTGTGTTGCTGATGTTTTTCAGTCCAAGTGAGCGATATTTGTACAGAACGTACGTGATAATTAAGTTTTTTGTTGTGAAAGTATGTGAAATATTTCCAATTCAGGAGGGCATGATAAATGCACAACCGAGGTGATGAGAGGCTTCAGCGAGGCACAACCGTATTTTGACATCGTTTCGACAGATCTAGACATATACAGCCTATCGTGCGTATCATAGCAGAGTGGACTCTTGGCGTCGGCAGATTTCTGTGATCTCCAACTGCACATCTAGTTCAATTTGTGTTACTTTGTTGAATACAGACTAACAACCCACTAGCTTGTAATGACTTCCCTATATCTTTTTTTACATGCAGTCATTAGTCTGATATATTGCTTTTTTACATAACTGACTTCAAAAAACACCTGCAAGAGTGTGGTTATTATGCCAACAAGGGGTTTCTGTGTAAAAAGTTTTTTTTTTTTCTTCCAAAAATAAAAGCCACATCTGTGGTTACACATTCAGAAGAAGTTATGACTTCCCTGTGAGAAATAGATTTACCCTATACAGGAAAAAAAAAAAAAAAAAAAAGATCACAGCAGGACTTTCTAAATAACAATCAACTCAAAGCAAATGTGATTTCTCCGCTTCACATAGAATACGCACATAAATGTCGACATTTAAATGTCATTCCGTCAATGTGTGACCCCCCTCAGACACGCAGATGTAGATTTCTTCACCATATTTCTCCGTCTCTCAGCTTTGACAAACAACACGGAGAAGAAAGCATCGCAGCAGCGTTACGTGTGCCCGTAGAGGGCACTGATCAAAGTCCTTTTCCTGTTTTACCCATGAGCTGATCTGTTTGTTTTCTTTCTTTTTTTTTCTTTTTTTTTTTATGAAACTGCAGTGAATTATTGATTGACCTGAGTGCTCATTACAATGCAGATCTGGGGCAAGATGAAATCAAAGGCTGCAGGCAGCTGCCATATTCCCCTGCAAAAGCATCGTGATTGGAAGGAAGGTCGTTATGAGCGAGATTTATGCTGTCAAACAGTGCTGAGATAAAAAGGGCGGAAATGTAATTTTGGATACTGTTTTGTACATTTAATGACAATAAGTATAAAAGGGCTCTTTTATGGCAGGCATAAATTAGAGCGTGGTGCCAGAAGAGATTGCATTACAGTATTTTATGTTGCTCACTCTTCAGCGAAATGACTAATTTTGTTATCACTTTATTCAATTCGGTTTTAGTTTAAAGTTACTGAGAAATGATCAAACAAAATTCCTTGTTTGATCTCAGACCTAGATAACAGCGTTTACTTTAAAGTCATAATCCTGATGATTTTCATTATATCAAACAGCATTTTTGATAGCATTTATGGTAGGCTTTTTTTTTTCCTCCAGCAATAGCCATTTACTAAATGTACGTATACATCTTCATATTGTATTTTTCTTTTGTAAGCAGTTGGTGTTGCTGTTGTAATTTCAGATCACCTTCACTACTGTCCACTCTCCTGCAGATGAAAGCAGTTGCTCTTAAGTTCTACGTGTGACAAATTAGCTGCTGAAAGGAATGTTTGCTGTAGCAGAGGGGTATAACTTATATACACTATAACACCCCAGACGTATACGTTCTGTCGTATTTCAAAAGGTACTTCATTCTGTTATTCCAGTGCTGCTGGAATTAGTCCTTAAACCCGGAAATGAGTTAGCACTTTTTGTATCCCCGGTGACCTCAAAGTCAATGGGTTCTTTGAATGGGTATTCAGTTAGATGCCTGAAATAAGGTCAGTTGTTAACATGCATTCGACAATAGGTGTTATATATGAGTTTTAAAAGAGCAGTTGCGAACAATGAACTAAATGAGACGACAGGTTGTCGGGGACATTAAAGGTCATCATGCCGAACGCAAAGACTCATCACCTCACTAGTCCGTTTCTACAGGCGGACTTAAATCACAAACTATTTCAACTTTTAGAATAGTTTCAAACCTGTAGATTAATCAAATGAAAGTAAAGTGTGTACAGTAAAGTGGAGTAAGATGCTTAATTATGGCAATGTTGAAGTTATGTGACTGCAATGTAGTTTGTTTACAGCCAAGCATTGGTCTCTTTTAGCTTTTTAGCGATTTCATTTATGCTTCAGAAATCCCTAAAAGTGATGTTCATCTGTGAAGATTACCTTGAAAGAATTGTATCAGTGTCATCACCACGGAGCCTGTTGTCTGCAATAATCTAAAGTCCAACTTTGACTTATGTTGAGTGAACTGGGGTGATGCTATGCTGGTTAGCCAAGGATGGTAAACTAGTGAATTAGCATTTTGCGATGGCGGTTGTTTCTTACAGTGCTGTGGGTCGTTTCCAGTTAGTGGTCTTCACATGTGAAATGTGTTAGTGGGTTGAGGGTTAAGATGCAGATCTTAGTCAATTGCACAAATGGTCACGCGTCATTTGTGGCGTCATACAGAGCAAGAGGAGCGACACATCGGGTCCGGTCACCCACAGCAACATCGCATTCCAGCTCTTTTGTCACGCACAAGCTCGTCTTTGAGCGTGGGGTTGATGATCACAAGGCGGTGGCATTTTGGTCTTCTGCTCTTCTGACTAAGGCCGTTTCATCACAAAAGGTTATTGGCTAAAAAAAAACAAAAGAAAAACAAAACACGGAAACGCGGCTTGTTTTTTTTCACCCAAGTGATCAGAGAGCATATTCATCAGCACCACACGTTTACAGTGAGTAACGGCTGAATCAGACCGATGTGGGAACAATGAAGTCTGGACTCTGACTCGACCATGCTCGTAACTCTCACCAACTGGACCAGTAAATCTGCTATTACCACAGGCTACTCCCGCTCACTCGCTCCTATTGTGTATTTGAGTTTGAAATGCAGCCGGGCTCCCTTTCATCTGCTCCTCATTAACATGCAGAGGGTCGGGGAGAGGTAGAGGAATCTCAGGTCAGCACCGGCAGATCAGACAAACAGAGTGTGCTGATCTAGGCAGAGTGAGAGCGAAATCCTTATGAGAAAGTCGTCACCTTCTGGTCCTTCACCGGCAACTGGAAACAAGGTCAAGAGGATCACGTTAGTTTACTCTCGTGCTAAAAGTGGAGCCGCTGCACGGTTATGCAAACGAGACAGGCGGCGCGCATAAAGGCACCGCGAGCTGGGACTCTCGAAAAACAGCTCTCCCAGTCGTCATTAAGGAAGATGGACAAGACGCAAGGCTCGATGATAGCGCTGCGACAGCTGATTGCACAGATGTAGTGTTCTTGGCTTGCTGTCAGTGCTCTATTGCATACATGACTGAAACATTAATTAAATGTCAAGCATATAAGGCAGCCATAAAGGGTTTTTTTCTTTTTTTTTTGTTTAATGGAGAGGAGGGAGATTAGAAAGGAAAGTCTGGCGGAATGTGACTGATAGGACTCCGGCTCCGGCACTTGAACTTGAATATTCTCCCATTGTTGCCCACAAGTGCTTAAAAACTCTCAGACATGCGTAGCAGGCTCTCTCTCGGGAGAAATAGCCACATGTAACATCCACCCGTATCTGTGCTGTATGTAGGTGCTGCGGGGTCAGAGGGTGACACCGCTAACGAACAAGGTCACGCCCTCGCAGACTGTCACCATGCACCTTGCTTTGACCTTTAATAGCATCCGTTACCCACAACCATTCTCCCGTATGTTTCCCATTAAAGCATGTCACCGCGGTGGGAGTTTATGATTTCGTGCATAGCGGAGCTACACGGGAGAGAGGAGGTCACGGGCAGACCAAACAGAGCACCGCTACGCTTTCAGGTCGTGTTCCCCCACCCGAAGGGGCCGCCTGCCAGCGAGACAGGGGAATAAGGACACGGCTGGCTGCCTCCATCCTGCATCCGTAACTTTGTCTCTCTCTCTCTGTCCCCCATTGTGTTTTGAGGTCTTACTGTATGCGGCGGGTGCCAGTGCGGAGACTATGTGTTTTGCGACAGACTGGGTTGGAGCCGTTTTCCCGTGAAAGTGGCACATGTTCGAGCCTCTCAGCGTGCGTTCCTTTGGCATGGTTTTTTTTTTTGATATCGCCATCCACTAAAGGAGCACGGAAAAAGGCTCTCTCGAAGGGAAAAAAAAAGGGCAGCCAGACTTGCTTACACAATAGTCCTGTACTAGACGAAACTTCTGTGCGCTCTTCACTTGGCAGGTGAAGGCCCTCACGTCTGCTGCAGAAACGGGAGGATTTGACCAATAACCCAACATCCATTGAATACAGATGAATGACCGGGAAAAAAAAAAATAATAATAATTTAAATAGATCTTTAGCTCTTTCTCTTCATCTGAGATCTTCCACCGATCCTGCCTTATGACTGCCAGGTCTGACAGTTTTACAGAGGCCAAGCCTTGAACTTGAATCAGCCATCATCATTACTGGGCTGTTTGCAAACTCGGCAGTCCCTAATGGTTCTAAATTAGCTCTTTACTGCAGCCATTCGATGGACTTGGCATAAGTAGTGTGGTCAGTGGTACAGATTGATTGCTCCTCTTTAATTACAGCGCTGACTCACTGCAAACTCTGCTTCACTAGCTACTTTTTTTTCCCCCCCTCGGGGGTTAATCATGTCATACCTTTCAACGCTTTGGCAAATTTGCATCTGTCCTGTGCATGCGTACACAGCGGCACCGACGGACCGGAGGAACAGATTTTAACACAAATCAAAGACGACCGAGGGCACGTCAGTCATGGAGGAGCTTGTGCCTTTTTGTTTTTCGGTGCATGTCCATAATAATCAAAGATGTGAGGCGTGTGGTTTCAGCGACAAGACCGGGCTGCGAGCTGCGGCGAGTTCATTATTTTTTGTCGTTTGAAAGAGTTTGTCGAGGTCACTTTGGCCCGTAGCTTCTTCAGATCAGAGACATCATGTGGGGTTGGAAGCTCCGAGCGGTCCCTTTTTTTGTGTGTGTGTCTGAGGGAGAAATCCAATTGGTCCGTCGCAACTTACATTAACCTATCCAGGTCCCTTAGATGGGTAATTCTACCATTTCGCTTTAGGGCTGCTAACATTTTATGGAGGTCCATTACCTCACCCGGTGTGAGATAAGATTTGGGAATCATTTATGTATTTTCCCATATCTACCAGTGGTAGACATACCTGACTTTAAACCCTAACCCTCGATCAAAAAGGAGAAAAGACAGTGATGTCAGAGAGGCTGGACTTCAGTGAGATCATTTTGCTTTTACTGCATAATCAAAGATGTCCATAAAGGCGACCAAAGCATATTGATGCGTAATGAACTCAACGGTGCAGGGCAGTAACTCTGTCACCTCCGAGATGAGCCTGGATAAAGCCTGGGGGTCATAAAGTTGCCTATTGTCCCGTGATGCGTGCGATCTCTCCCAAAATTTGCAACGAACATGAAAAACTAAGTATGCTATAGGGAAGTTGAAAGCATGTGCTGGAGCTGGCTGGGAAGTCCTCTTCAGTCTGCGGTTGCTGATGTCGAACCTGCATGGTTTTTCCAGGCCAGACCAATACCCGATGGGGGGGTGGGAGAACCTCTCCGAAGCAGCCGATGAATTCCTGCGAGCAACCCCGGCTTTCCAGGAGCGAGAGTAACGGAGAAAAAGCAATTTGGAGGCGAATGAATGAGGGAGCGCTCCTCGCAAGGAGGCAGGATGGTGTATGGGAGGGGAGGCCGGCGAGGTGTAGCTGCTGTAGCGCTGCGCTCCAGCAGACGTGTCCTGAACAACAATGAGCTCCCTGACTTGCCTGTCTATTTCGGAGGAGCGCTCGCACGGGCCGCCTGTCACCCCGTTGCGACAGCTTGCAGAGTTTGTGATAGATAGATCAGGCAAAAAAAAAAAAAAAAAAGGGAGTCAAAAAGGATAGGAGAGAAATACCCAACACAGGTGGATGCGAGAGACACACGTGCCTCGCTGGCCCAATTCGACGGCCCTCGTCGAGTGCTGTCATTGTACATCTGTTTGCAAAGCCAGAGGATCCCTCAGCTGTGTGTGCACACATGCACTCCCCGCGCAGAAGATGGGAGTTGCAGGAGGAGGAGGAGGACGGTGAGTGAATGAATGAAAAAGAAAGTGGGAGAAATACACAGCAGCATTTTGCTCTCTCGCGCAGGGCGACAGATGGCAATCACAAACAGCATGGCAGGCTGTACAAAATGCATACACCAAATAAAAAAAAATAAAAAAAACAAGCAGCAGAGGACTGATTTGCAAGAAGAGCGTGTGCTGCCACATGGTAAAGAATAATAAACAGAGAGGGCAGAAATGTGATGGAAGGAGGAGGTAGGGGGGGTAGGGGGGGTGGGTGCGTTGATAAAGAGAGGAAATGTAAAACGATTGGAGTACGAGACAAACGGGAGAAGATTCAAAAGGCCGGGACGTGTTTTGCTAACATTTTTAAGAAGAAGTCTCGAAACGCTTAGTAATCCGCTGGCAGTGCTGGTGTCATGATCTATCAAATGAGCAGTGCCAAATAAAAAAGGAGGGCAGCGGAGATGAAGATGAGATGAGGAGTGCGGAGATGCCAGAGCTGTCAGAGACGTGCGGAGCCTGCTCTTTCACAGCACAGCCATGTGCAGCACCCAGAAGCCCCCGCTCACCACAGATGGGAAGGGTGCTGACATCGCTGCTCATCACCCGGCTATAAATCCATCTATGTGTGTACGCACTTGCGTGTGTGCGAGAGAGAGAGTTTCAGGATTGAAGACTGGATGGATTTGGAAGTCAGGTTCACAGTTAAAAATAAAATAATAATAAAAAAAAAAACCAAAACTGCTCGCTTCAAGGTTCTGTCAATTATTAGCCCACGTTGTTTTTGTTTTTTTTGTTTTCTTTTACGTTTTTTCACCACGTCAATCATTAGTTCGCTCGCTAACAATTGCAGTTTTGCTGAGGGAAAGCTGTTTACCATGTAGCGTGAATTCAAATCAGCCCGGCACCTGTACACAGTTGGTTACTGTTGTTATGCAGAGCACAGATGTATTCGTGTCGTTTCTCCTCCGTCTGTTGAAACGCAGAGGAAAAAAGGAAAAAGGGAAAAAAACAAGAAAAAAAAAACATCCTACATACAGTCTGTCTGCCATAATCACGCACCTGCTCGCAGCCTCTCTGATATCATAGATGTAGTAATCATTCCATCTCGCGTTCCAGACAAAATGGCAGAAAAGGCAGCATAATATAAGCGTTACAGTCATATTTTTCTTCCCGGAATGACTGCCGTTTAGGACACCTTATCTCTCTCTATACTTACGCTGAGATGCTTGACTAGACCTAAATTAACTTTTGTAGGAGACAAATTGGTTACTTACACCACAGGCTCAAAAGCTTCTTTCTTTTTTTTCACTTCTACTACTTTTGGACTGATGGGAAATTTTTGCTTGAGTGTCTCTTGAGAATTTGGCTCTTGCGCTCACACGCACACTCTCACAAAGACACATGCAAACACACACAGACGATGTCAACAACAGAATTGGGTAGGAGCGATATAGTATGAATATGAAATATGTGAAGTAAGGAAAACACAACTTTAAGTACGATTAGACGCAGACATCTTGCTCGCTTTTACTGTAAATCATCAAATCAGAAAAGCTTAAAAAAAACTTACAGTACACTATGTCGAACCCTGCTAACCTGTCATGGGGCGCTGCTAAGACTACCCCGAAACTCTGCATGCCCCAATCATAATAACAGCACAGGTGAAAAGCACAAATAGAGGACAGTGAGAATCACTTGCTTGCCAAAGCTTTTTTTTCCCCTCTTTTTCTTCTTCAGGGAACAACAACAACAACAACAGCTGCCAAATTGCACGCATTGTTATATATAGTCAGGCCAGCGAGTTGCAAACAATCCCTCTTATTGCAGACCCACTCGCTGGCCTGCGGTTTCCACTGGCCGTGGACAGGTTCGTGAACCAGACTCTCGGCCCAGGCCGGGGCTAGCACCACGGACAGCGTCTTTGACAGAACACACGTTCAAGAGCTGTGCGGAGCAGCGTCCACGTGCCGTTTCAAGCATAAAGAACTTCGAATTCCTCATTTCTGTGTTTTGTTATTTATTTATCCCCCCCC
>JARJLU010002808.1:0-19524 GCA_030272975.1 Sparidentex hasta | reverse complement strand
TATATATATATTTTCTGTCTGATTATGAGTTGTGTCAGAGGGAACATGTAACACCCATCCCTTAACCATGTGACTGTTGTGATTCCCTTGAGAAGAAAAAACTAATAATCCACAGCTGATTCTGTGAGGCTAACGGGCACTATAAAATTGGTGTTATTCTGGGGAGCTGCCAGACTGATGAATGTAGAAACCATGTTTGGTCAAAAGTATCCAAACCACGCATATTTTGTTTTGTTTCTCCTGCAGGGTTACTATGTACACATGGGGGCAGGTCGTATCCATATTCTAGTCTGCTGACATAGAGACTGAAATATGGGACACTACCTGGCCCTAACTGAATAGAATTTCTATCTGGTTGGAATTGAGTTCCAGGTCCAAGTTTTAATTACTAAGAACCAAATTTACCCCTGACAACCTCTGTGCTGCAAAAATGGCGATGACTCAAATAGAACAATTTTAGACAGAGAGAGAGAGAAAAACAAGAGAAAAGAGATGCAAGAGGTTTTCATTAAGTCTTGGGGGAAGGGGGGGGGATCATTTTCAATTGAGCAGGAATGGCCACAACTTTTCAGTTCTTCAATTTGCAATTAGCTGCAAACACTGGGGAAGAGGGGATACTAAAGTCCTTGTTGCTTATTTCATTCTGAACCTCAGGGACAGGCAGTAATATTCAAATGTTTCCAAAGCAGCAATTTTGACCTAATTTCTAATATCATTGTCTCTGGAACGACTCAGGTGGAAGAGGATATGGCAACAACAACAAACAGCAAGACAAGTCTTGCAAACACTTCCGTCTATGAAACAGGTTACTGTGCTCAAATCACAACAGTTGTTATAATTAGAGTCACCGTTAAAATAAAAAGTGCTTTGTCTCATAATAAGTGTTTTTGTGCAAAAACAGAGTTTGATTTGTAGCAGTATTGGTTTGCTGCAGAAATAGCCAAAGTCATCACACTACACCACATACTGGTAGTTATCACAGCTCTGCAACTTAATTTATCTAGTCTGAGAGTTATGCAATTTTTCAACTGCAGCATCTAGTGTCCTAAAGTGGAAAAATGTCATAGAGCAACCAACTTGTCAAAGCTAATTTGGTACAAACAGGACGCAAACCCGGGTCTGAAAAGTCCAAGTCCAGTGTGTGACCCATCCAACAATCCAAACCACCACTGACTTTGACTTTTGCAACTCTTTACACTACCACAGAGGAGCACAAGTGAAGCTTGAGGGGCAACTACAGTGTCAAATTTAGAAGCTTAAAGCCACTGACCAGGCTTCTGTATTTGACATGTTGGGAGTGGGTACAGGCTGTCTAATGAAATCAAAATACTGCGTTTGGGTAGAGACATGCAGTGTGGGCTAAAGAGCCAAATAATGATTTTTTTACACTTTCAGAGGAAGACTGCATGATTTGCAGTATAGTTTGTACAAGGGCTCAGAAAGGAGAAGAAAAGTCTAAAAGTTTTAACACAACAAATATTAGTAGGGCCATGGAACACTAAATCGTCCAACATTACTCACTACATTTACACCTTAGCCTTTCTTACCCTCATGTTCCCATAAACTACAGGGTATGAACCTGTTTTTAAAACACAAAAAAAGTGAAAACATCAGTTATCTTACTAGTAAAGGCCATGAAAAATGGGTTATCATCCCAGTATCATACATGATGGACACCTGCATTTAACATAAAAGTAAAACATGATATGGTTACCTCACTGCCGCAGTGACTCATCAGCTAGCTCTGCCTTACAGAATGTTTTTTGTGGGAAGAACCCAAGATCCAGTCATTAGCATTCAAAAACCATTTGGAGACTTCAATGTCCCATTCGTTCATGACATAACAATACAGAAATGCTATCCACTTCAAACCAACATCGCATAGCCAGACAATTGCTTGTTAGAAACCAGCACACTCTGGAGGCAGCAGGTACAATTAGAGCCAGTGGTTGTCATCTGCTATTTGAGCCTATTTCCATTGGCTTTTGGTTCCCATTTACTCACCAACACAACAAGCTGACAGGTGTCCAGTGTTTGGGATCCCTTTCTCTCATCACATGATCACATGGGTATAGTATATTTGTGGAAAATATATTACCAGTCAATCAGTTAAAAAAAAAAAAAAAAAAAACACTGTATAGTACACACAGCACCACATTACAGATTTAATAAATACAATAAAGTGTCCCTTATATAACACAGCACCAAGCTTGCAGATTCTCACCAGGTCACACCCATTCTCATTCTGATCCAAGATGCAAATAGTGTGTTTGTCGGAGAGTGAATCATCAATCACAAAAAGAAGCTATAGATTGAAGTTCCAGCAAAAACTGAGCCCAGAAATCAAAATTCTCATTTAGGGGTTGAATAAACGCTGTGCAAATATGCTCAGGGGATTGAAATGATCAGCTGGTTTCAAGCGGCTTGAGTGAATTGCAGCAGGGTAATCATTAACCGTGTACTCGGGGCATGCCAACGTGTTTATAGCATGAATTACATTTGATTGTGTGCTCTTAAATTAAATCACAGACTGGTGCTGGCCTTTGAAGAAACAGATTAGCTCTGCCAGATATGTTGTTATTTAAAGTCTATCGAGACAGAATGAACATTCTGTTCATGAAACACATACTTGCAAATTGCACACAGCCCTGTTAATGACATGTATAAAGGAGCAGAATCACATACAACCTGGTTATATCATGAAGTTTACAAGAGGGCAACTTACAGTTAGCTTGCCCACAGCAACACAGCAGCTTTTAGAGTTGTTCTCTTCCCCGTGGCCCGGTATCCAACTCGGCACACAAAGCCTGGTGACAGACGACAACGTTTGAGTGATGCAACTTAACAAAGTAATTATCATCATAACTCAAAAGGACCTTAAAAGATCAATCAAACATTAGGAAACACATTTGGTATGTATTTAGGGCAGCAAGGATGGTGTATGAGGAATTAAGTCAAAATAAACCACAGTGTGTGTGTGTGTATGTGTGTGTGTGTGTGTGTGTGTGTGTGTGTGTGTGTGTGTGTGTGTGTGTGTGTGTGTGTGTGTGTGTTCACAGTAATAAAGAAACATGTGATCTGTTTTTTAATAGTTTTTGGACAACAATAGACCTCTGTGGCACAGAGGAAGAAGTTATATCAGGCACTGATACATACACAACACCGGTGAGTAGATACATTCATTTATTGTTTGTTTGTGTATTTTTGTTGATAATAAAAATAGGTGAAATAACAAAAGCCTTATCCTTTAATAAAATGCACATTGGGGCACAGAACATCCCGCATAGTAGGAATGTCATGGACTTGAAATTGATAATATTTGAATTCAAGCCATTTTACGCGTGATTCCTATTCCCATTATTTTATTAAGGATAGCAGAAACGATGCCAGGCTAACAGCCTGACTGCATCACCAGTCAGCCTCCATTCTGGTGGCAGAATTGCGCAGGGAAAGAGAGTTTTACAGCGACCCAATCTAAAGGTGGTGTCATTTCGTTCATAATGGATAAGTTGAAGCAAAAAACCCTTGTTTATTAAGTGTACAGTTCCCTGTTTCTGTACTGCTGCCCATCACTCCCACTCATAATGACAACGTTTTACTTTCCAGTTTGAAGGATACAGTAAAAGCAACAACCTAGGCAAAACTGAATTTCAAAAACCGGACAGGTTTTGAGCAAATCCCTCAATTTAAGTACATCACTGTTCAGCACTTAATGGTTCCTCACCTTTATTTGATCCAGCTGAGTAAAGACCAACAGCAGAAAAGGGGAAAACACAAGACCTCTGCCGGACTCAAATTGGGATAGTAACTCGGTAAAACTTGGTAAAAATAAAAGAAGTAGGTCTAAAAAATCTAATGGATGTCTTTAATCTTTAATAATAGACAAATTAATAAATAAATGTGTAACAATTATAACACCAGTGAAGAATGATACAACACATTCTGAATTACAAATGTAAAGAATTTGAGTAAATTGCTATAATTACCAGGCCGTGTAATCCGTTTTATAAAACAATCATACTGGTAGAGTGGGTTTGAAGTTTAAATTATAATACAAGTACTTGTATATGAAAATAGGTACCTTTTAATGAGTGAATACATTCATAAGTGTTTTTTTTATTATTATATCAGGTCATTATTGCTCTATAATATATAATAATATTTTTTATGCAGCTCTCCATCATATCAAAATGCATCTGAATATAGTTTTCAATGATACACGTGAAAACAGGGAAGTCAGAGAACTGCTGCAACTCAAATTCCTTTGAGCAATTGACTGGTTGGCCATGTCTGAGCCACACAGAGCAGGGAGAGTTATGGCGCACATGCAAAAGATTTAAGTTCAATCAAGCATTCAGGGCTGGACACCTGATCTTTCGCTTAAAGCTCCTCCAGAACAGTGGGAGTGTGGTCGGGCCTCACAGCAGGCCGCCTACCTCCAGCAATCTGCTAACACAGAGCCTCTGAAGGGATGGTATTTATCCAGCCCTGCACAGCTCAGTGGGGACTACTGTGTGTGTGGTAGGTAGGTACGACCAGAGGCCCAGAGTGGAAGGAGCGGGGGGATTGGAATGAAAGAAGAGGAGGCTTAGCAGAGAGTAGCCCAAACATTTCTATTTTTCAGGGTGTTTTATCATTTTTTATCTCTTAAAAGTAGTGGAAAATGATAATAACTTCATATCATATCCCACTGTCATGCATATTTTGAGGAAACTCAATTAGGAGTGTTTACATCATCTGAGATGTTGCAAATAAAGTGGCTCATTGAACATAAAATGGATAAACATCAGGACATTCCATTAGAACCATTTTTTGAAAATTGTTTTCAAGAATCAATATTGTGCAAATTGATATTGCTCTTCGGTGGCCACCATTTTTCATGCTTTCAGTTGAAAAACAACAACAAGTGAGATGCCTGATGGGGTTCTACACAATGACTTGGATACACTAACTCATGACAGCTACACAATGAAATATATCTGACGTGTGGTGGTGTTTTCGAGACAGATTTAGGTTCAAATCAGCATAGTGAACAAATTATCTGATGCAATATCTCGCAGTCATTTTATTAACACAAAGTGTTTCCATTCCTGCACTTAGATTTACATTTGTTTCTTCCCCTCGTAAACTAAAAAGTATTCTTCATTTGTTTTGAACTGCAGCATTAATATTAGTTGAATCTAGGCTCTTTTTAACTATAAATGATTTGAAGCTTATCACTCTGAAAGCCAAATAAAACATGTTGATGACAGTAAAGAGAAGCTCTAAGCCCGAGAAAATTTGAAAATCTTTAGGATGTAGCTGGAGTTTCCCTGCCACACAGTCCCCCCAGACCAGGGGAGATTTGGGTGAGAGGATTCTTAGGTTTCCTCCAGCCACAAAGAAAACATTTTAGCTTCTCAGTAATCCTTCCCGAAGCCCTCCCTAAGCTCCAAGGGCCCTTCCTCCCTCGGTCATCCCTCCAGCCCCAGCTGGGATCCTGGAGGAGCGTCTCTGTGCTGAAGCCCTCTACACACACCATTCACCATCCCCTCCATGACCCCTCTGGGACCCAGCTGACCTTCCTGTTGACGTCAAAGTAAATCAGAGCGGGAGCTGGTGCAGCGAGGGGCTCCACCCAGGGGGCTGGAGGTCTAATCACCGTGTTCCTCACAAAAGCCACAGAGGAAACATTAGCATTCCTGAATCTGCTCGCCATCACTCACCCTGCAGCCTGTCTTCTTCATACACAGGTACACATACACAGTCAGTGGAGGGAAGGACCTCATTTTACTTGTATTTTACTTAGTATCTCAAGTTTTGTGTAAACCTATTAAATAGTATGTGTGTGATCCTGCTGAAAAAAACGACCAACCAACAAACAGACATTGGTGAAAGCATAACCCCCTTAGCGGAAGTCTTCAATAAAACATAAACACAAGATGATATGGAAATTGACGAAATTGAAAGTACAGACTGTATATCCAATAAAGCATGCCATGTGAGGTTCCGTGAGCAGAGGTTATTGCTCACTGCAGGTGGAGCTCCCCACCGATTGAACCAACCAACAGTATATGAAGTGGTAATGCAGGAGCAGTTTCTCACAAATTCAGCACTTACATGTAACTGCAACTACTTAGGTAAATAGTTAACTGTTAGTTAAATTGATTATTGCTTAAATTTTAAGCAATTGTTGCATCAATGTCATAATGCATTTAATAATGATAAAATAATTCCTCTCACTCGCTCTCGTAATAGTTTGTCTTTACTCTTAAAATGTTTGGTTAGGAAAACGACCACATAGGCCAAATGTGAAAGCAGCCATGGTGACCCACATTGCTGCTACAGACGCTAGAAGTGGTGACCAGCTGTGGCCGCAGCAATCATTACAGCAGTAAAGGAGGATGTCGGGTGACCAAAAGAGCAAAAATGTCTGAATGAGGGGGTGGACGGGATGGATCATTGTTCGCTAATAACAGAGTGACTCATTCCCACCAAGTCATTCTGATGAATGACAACTTTTAGTTTTGATACTTCAAGCACATTCATCTCACAGGCTTGTTACTTGTAATACAGATCTTACATTATACTGTTTTCTACTATGACTTAAGAAAAGAGTATTTCTTACCAAGTATAAAGTAGTTCTTATACAGTACAGTAAATCAGTCACAAAAGGCAGTGCCCAAAACGCAGGAAGGATGGTTTACGCACCGGCATTATTATGGCTGATGGAATAGGACTCAGAGAGTGCTGCTCCCCGGACAAGTTGTGCTTCATTATGAAATAAGTGTTTCATTGTTGCACTGTGTACAACATTCGCTCATATCAATAATGGGATATGCTCCAATGCATCAGGCAAACCCTGGGAGAGAATCTAGCTTCATTTGACTCATTTGATTCCACTGCCGCATTTGTGGCAAAGCAGGTTTGTAGGAGACATAGACACGATTAAATATTCACAACTTCCTGCCTAAACTTTCTCTCTCATCATATGGAGGCTCTGTGCGGTGGAGAAATAACTCCAGATGGACATCTTTAAGATTCCCAAATCCTCCTCTTTTTCGCTGGCAGGAGTTTTGGGGTCAAGGTGTGAAGGGAGGACCAAAAGACCCGTTTCCCACAATCCCTCTGCAGCTATAGCCCCCCAGCTGTTCAAGGGCTTCCATAACAACAGCTGCGCAGAGGTTTAGTGGTTCATGTTGCTATGACAACAGCAGGATCAATTGGCATGCACAGACTCTCTGTGCTAATAGCAAAAGTGACATTATACCATAATTTCATTTCAATAAAACACAGGCAGGTTTTTTACTGCTCTAAGATTCAGGGGAACATAAAAAAAAAGAGGCAAATAATTAATTTTGCACGATAATGCCCATAGCGTGAGTGCCCGAAACTCGCATGAATCTCCCACGCATATTGACAACCAACCCGGCAATCTCACACTTCAAAATCATTCCCTGGCATTGAAGATTAAGTCAGTACAGAGCGTGATTGTGTCCAAACTCATACAATAGAAGCTAAATAAGGCTTCATGCCCGGCAGCTGTATGTGCCACAGATCACTGACCGGCAGGATGTGCAACAATCAGAAATATTTCTGTTCTCCTGACAAACAGGATATCGGGTCACTTGGCCACCTTAACAGTGAGGAATCAGACTCTATGGGACGGGGAGGGGGGGGGTTACACTATTGTAAAGGGCCATGAAGGACTAATCTCAGCTTTAATTGAAGTTTGAGCATACAAGACAATAGTTTTTCAGATGGATTACTACATCACAGGCAGAACCCTTAAATGTGGTGGAAGCGAATTAAAAAAGTGTTATTACCAAAACCTGATGCACTTGCTAGTAATCAACTATAAATAGCAAATAGCAAATAGCGGATTAATCGCACAAGATTTACCATATTTTTGTCACTCGCTAGATAACAGTGATCAGTTCTCTTCAAAGAGATCTCGAAAAGAACCAGTAAAGGGTTAATCGAAGGCCCATGATACAATAGTGTTACTGCAATAACAATATGACTGATTTCCCTCTCATATCTGAAATTCTGTCAAACAAATGCATGTTCAAGAGACAACAACTGATATTTAAAGTTATGTCATTAACCAGCCATCTTAACGGCTGAGAACAGCCTACTCTATTGAATTATGATGTCACTTGAATTCATCATGCTAAAATCTCAGATGAAAAATTAAATGACAACAATGCCCAGTGTTGGCTAATGGTTTTAATGGTCAACTAGTTAATCACTCTGTGAAACAGCCACCAAAAACTTGCAAGTATTCCTTCTCACCCAGTTAGTCAGAGCTCAGTTCTTTTATCTTGCCCGCCAAACTTCGACCATTTGAGGCTAATTCCGGGGAATTATGAGGGGCTCACAATGACAATGGCAGGTATTCCCACAGGAGTAACCAGAGCCGGCACGGCGTCAGCGCTGGTTTAAGCCCAACATTTAACGAGCATGCAGCTGATACGGGCAGCTGTGCCAGACAAAACACATACATTAAGTCTACACAACAGACCTGAGCACTTCATCCAGCTGCTGCACACACTATATCTAACTTCCAGCATGACACAAGCTGTTCTAACTTTGTGTCTCTGCCACTAATCGACTCTCGGCTGATATATGACATTGATTATTCCTCCCTGTCTCACAGAATATGATAGCCCCTTGTGAACAGTGGGGAGAAAGCCAAACAGGAATCCACTGCTAAAAATACCCACGTCGTGATGAGTCAGGATGGATTGAGCAAACAAAAAAGAGACCAGTCTAAATTCCTCCGGTCTGGGCTTTCTTTAAAGAGTTTCGGAAAAAGAAGTTCCAATCCTCAGTGCCACCAGTGGATGCCTCTGTTTAATGAGTTGAGCTGCATCAAAAAAAGGGGAAAAGAACCTTAAGACTAGTGGGATAAAAAGAGATTATCCATATAGAGGCTAATGATGTGAAAAAGAAACAGGGACTTAAAGAGAAAGGTCCAGGAACATAAAAATGTTTTGTGCTGAGATGTTTGGGATCGTTCACTGACAGTGAATTTCGATTATTGGCTAAATATATATCTTTGTCTAATATATCAAATTCATGACTTCACACGGCATTTTTCCATTTTTTTCTTGATGCTTTTAGAAGTATGGAGGCCCAAATCCAGCAAAAGCTGGTCAAATGTTTTTGTACAATTGTTTGCACATATTTGAGATGGTTTCAAGACTCGTTTTCCGCAGAGTGGATACACCAGTACCAGCTGTGCTTTGTCACACTCTTCTCTCCAACAGTGAGTTAAACAGATGCACCGCTGCAGTGCCCACATAGACCCGTCTCCCCGCACTCCTCTGTCTATGCTCAGAAGTAAATTAACTTGAATATTTAATTTTTCCCCATGGTATCAAACATTTATAGTTTTCTTTTCAACTCCAAACACTTAATTAAATAAAAAAACTAACTTTTTTTATATTCATGTCCCTTTACATCCAGTCCATAAACTATGAAGGCAGCATATTCTGACCTTTATTTGCGCGAAACCAAAAGTCACCAGTGAGTTTTTTTTTTTAACTTGAAACGCAACATAACCCAAGTTACAGTGATGTAGGTACATTTGGAACAGAAGCTACATAAGTAAAGTAGTCAAGAATCAAGTTTTTTTAGTACCTAAACCTAACCAGCCTGTGACTTTATCACGGCGGTCCGGTATGTGTGACGCTTGTGCACTGCCAGTGCATGTCGTTTTGGGAAGATTCATTTATGTTGATTTGGGAGTTGGCATAGATAGTTGGCTAGATAGATAGATGAAAATAAAATGGGTTTGTAGTTGTGTTGAATTACTTTTTAACATGATTACATACATGTATTGTTATTCATCGATGTATTCACTTTTATGTTTACTTGTGGGATAACCTTGTACTTACTATGAAGGTCTTTGTGCTTCATCATTGACATGTAAATTTAAGCAGGTTTGCTCATGCCAGCATCTTTTTCTCCGTATATCAACTTTTCAACAGTCTAAACCTCAGCGCGATTGATTTTCAATATTGGATATTTCTCACTATGCAGCACACTTATTATATTTCAGCCCAACTTCCCAAATGCAATAAAAGTATGGTAAGTAGCGAGCTACTGCACATGGCGTTTATCATCTGAACAATGCTTTTGAAACCCCTCTAGGCTCTGGTGAGACTCTTACACTCATATGCTTTGTCACTTACTCAAAGGCAAATACAAGGATGTGGTTTTCAGGTGGCTCTCGCCAAGCTCTCTCTCCAAAGTTTATTAGTACGTCTGTTTGGTTTCAAACCACGCTACTCTTCTTCCAATGTTTTAAATACTCTCACAGTCATCTGTGCCCACTCATCATGATCACATTTTTAAATGACCATCCTAATTTATTCTCTCCATGTTTTTTAGAGCAGCTGTATTGTTATTAAAAACGTGTTCAATATAAATCCAATTATATCTGAGATAATAGATAATACAAATGTTTTGAGCTTGGGACTAAGCAACTCTTGTCCCACACTGCAAGAAATATCAGTGTCATCAAGGCTATATCTTTGCTTTGAGGCTTAACTATAGCAGCGACGGTATGAAGGCTGTGGCTGTAACTGCCATGCTGACATAACAGACGGGATCCAGTTGATGCTACTGTTGTCATGTGTGGACTGCAACAGTTATGGAAAAGTTTGTCATCAAAATAGTTTTTCATTTCAGATTTCTATCACGCTGACAGGTACATCACTCAAACACTTTCATTTAATTCAGTTTTCAGTTCTGAACAGTCATTTTCATTCAATTTGAGCATGTTTTTGCTTGTATATTGAATTTTATCAACCATTTTCTTGATTTTAACTTAATATTGCCATTTTGTCTTGAGTGAACATATTAACATCAAAGTTGGAATTACTTCAAAATACAGGTAGAATTACCAAGATTTTAATTCAAACTTTTCTAAAATTAAAATGGGTATTTTTTATTGTGTAAACTCTCAGATTCAGTTATTCTCAATCAGACACACTGTTCCCACCAAATGCACCGTGCGTTTTATGTGCTTGATGTGACATATACCACACTGTATGTCTAACCTGCTGTAATGTTTGATATGAGGCAAACAGCAGGTAAAATGACACAGTTGTCAAGAAATAGCCAAAGAAAAGCTGAGGGATGTCTTCACAGTGTACACCAGCTGTCCAGACTGTCAAATGCATCACACTGACAAGTCACTGCTGAAATAATCCGGGTGGAATCATGCCTTGTTTCTTCAAATAAAAAAAATAAAAAAAATCCAGACAGACAGACGTACACCAGGCAACATTTCAGAGTAATGTTGAAAATGTTGATGTGGACAGTTTTTCAGTGCAAATGCTCCTCAAGTGGCCTCAAATAACTTGGAAAACACCCCTCCATTATCAAGAAGATGACATTTGAATCTTTCTAGCATAAATTGACGTGCATTGAAAGTCAGTTAAGTTAATTAGCTAATTTGGCATCATTAATAGCCCCCATGATGAAACAGTGAAATCATAGGGCATGGTGGAATTGACAATAAAACACAATTGCCTAACCCTGCGTCTACACCACAAGCGTAAATGCAGCGTTGCACTTGAATGACAGCAGCATTCGAATGACATTGAAGTGACTGTCTACACTCCATTCACATATTTCAAACGTGGATCTGTTATTATTCAAAGGGCTGAGCAGCAGAGGAGCATCCAAACTTTCTGTGCAGTAGAGTATTCCTGATCTATTTTTCCATCAACACTATTGCATTGACCGACTCTTCAGGTCATTCAGAATTTTACACTGAATCTGACAGTTACTTTCATATACTTAACATAGACTACTGTTTCGTAGTAAAAAGTAAACTGGTCAGATAATATCAAATAAAGGAAAAGTTTGATCGAAGGTCATACTTGTAAGAAAAGTTCTGTAATGTATCTATAATGTTGAGTTGTATTAAACCCCTATAAAAAAAAAAAAAAATATATATATATATATATATATATATATATATACACGCATTCATTGGGCACTTAGCTTGCCTTGACACTTGTATATTTTTGAAAAAATGGTGCAGCTGAGCCAAGAGCTTGCATAGAGCCAGTGCAAACAGCTGCATAGATTAAAATAGGATTCTATCTGTTGGGCAACGTGTGAGTGAATAATGTGTCTGATATTCGTTTCGTCTAGACATGGGTCAGCCTGTTTATTTTCTTCTTTTGTCCATTCAAGACTCACTGTAGAACTGCAGCGATTCTTCAGTTAATTTATTGGATGATTAGTCGACCGGAAAAAAAATTTTAAAAAATGAGCTGCTTACTTTTGGTGTGATATGAGGTTGTGTTGCTTTTCTTTGATGTTTCATGACAGCTATACGAAAGTGTCTTTGGGTTTTGGACAAGACAAGCAATTTGAAGATGTGACTTTTGGCTTTGAGTAATTTTGACAAACATTTTTCCAATTATTTTTTTTTTTACATTTCAAAGGCTAAATTACTGATCAACCTACAGAGCGTGACTACAGTTAAGATGTCAAGACAACGGAACATCTCAACATCTTTTAATCATTATCACATTAGTTGTAAGATATTGTATAATAAGATTCTACTCGACTATTGTGAAAAAAATGTGCTGGAATACTTTAAAAGAGGAGACTGCCTTTGTACTAATAATTTCTTCTGCCCTCAATATTTCTATACAGGTAAAATTAAATGTTTGGGGTTTTTTTTGTTCTTTTCTTCCTGCATTGAATTTAAAAATGCTTTCATTGTCTTGGCATGAAACCGAGAAGGTAGACAGGGAAGACAGAAATACAATGGACTTGGCAGGACAGACAGTGAGGAATTCCCCATCATGTCTGAAGTGAGCTAACCTTGCTTTTTTTTTCTTTCTGACTCTTCCCTCCTGGTGAGCGTCCAAAAGAAGAAAGTTAACTCTTTCATTGACATGCTGGAAGTCTGCCTCAGTTGTTCGGTCAGTGTGCACAGCTCCTCATAATAAACCATCACGTCCCTAAGGAATGAGCCTGCAGACTGACACGCAGGTATTCTCTGTAGTCTCCGCTATGCATTTCCACACATTAGAAATGCACCACTTATTTCACAGCCCATACCCCCAGTTCCATATCCTGGCAGTTAAATACAAAGTGCTGTCTGCCCATTTCCCAGGACAGAAAATAGTGTCTTTAAATATAAGGTGCGCTGCCATCTGTATTAAATGTCTACGGCTGTTTATAAATACCACTGACCAGCAGTGAGCCGGTTCACTGAAACGGAAAGAGACAGATTCACACAAAAACACACAGGCTTTGGTGAAAAAGTCAAAGTGACAAAAACTCAAGCACATTCTAAATCAATTTCCCCCTCCTCTTTCTCTGTCCCTGCACACACACATGCACACACGCACACACACACACACACACACACACACACACACACACACACACACACACACACACACACACACACACACACATATATATATATATATATATAAATATATATATATATATATATATATATAGGCCTGTTTTGAAGTGGGCGTCAAGTAGGCAGGTGTCATCCCTCATCTCTGGCCACAGTATGTCTCACCTTCATAGTCCAACTGACACCTCTCCAAGCCACTACTCTCAGACAAGTATCTCCCCGCCTCTCTGTTGACCTTTATCTGTTAAAGACGTACACCAACTTTCTGGGAGATTGGCCTGTTTATCACCTTGGGTGAAAATGTAAAAACTACAATCATCCAAGGCTGCCCAAGGGTTCCTTTTCCATACTGTAAAATGGTAAACCCACAGCCAAAGAGGCCTAATTCAATATTTCACTGAAGGGCAACCCACGCAGAATGTCATTTACCCATCTCAGGGAAAATACCTTCCTTCTATTTTAACAAATGTCAACAATCCACAAACAGGTGTCACTACCAGTCTGTCTGCACCAGAATAACAACCACTTTGGTGAACTCTAGTGGCTGTAGTGGCAGGTGGGTTTAGTGTCAAACACTTCCCAAGCAGTTTCAGTGCCTAAACCTTACCAGGTAGTTTCAGTGCCTAAACTTTACCAGGCAGTTTCAGTGCCTAAACCTAACCCATCAGTTTCAGTATCTAAACCTAACCAGGTAGTTCCAGTGCCTAAACCTAACCAGGTAGTTTCAGGGCCTAAACCTGACCAGGTAGTTTCAGTGCCTAAACCTAACCAGTTAGTTTCAGTGCCTAAACCTAACCAGGTAATTTCAGGGCCTCAACCTGACCAGGTAGTTTCAGTGCCTAAACCTAACCAGGTAGTTTCAGTGCCTAAACCTAACCAGGTAGTTTCAGGGCTTAAACCTGACCAAGAAGTTTCAGTGCCTAAAACTAACCAGGTAGTTTTAGTGCCTGACCCTGCAATTAATAACTTTAAACAATGCTGTTTTCTTCCTGTGTACTGCTCATGTAGCCAACTTGCGATGTTAATCATCCTGGTGAAGACAACTGCTTGTTAACGGCAGACCAGCTGAACTGTGGGTGGAGTTACGTATTCGAAGGGATGAATGCTTTTGATGGGTCACAGTTTGTATGTGGTAGATTGCTAAAATGGCTATGTTTCAAATTCTAATTTAATTAGCATGTCATTCTGAAATCAAAACCTTTTGTTTGTAGAGAAAATTGGTGCATTCATGCACTTTCCTTCTCTGTGACACTGGGTTGAAATTTGTTTAAGGTTTTAGTGTTTCAGTGCAACTCATAATCCACTAAGAGTGGCCAAAGTGACACATTTTTAAAAACATGTGCTATACATACCAAATGACAACCACTGGAACCTACTTGATGAATGTGCCAAATAATGGGAGGTGTGTATATAAACACATGGGTGAGCACACTTGCTGATCTCATGCAAAGTAAGCTATATTTGTTTTTTTGTTTTTTTTCATCCATTCATATGCTTTTAGAAATACATGAAATTTTGTAATGGAATCACCGCGTATATTCATAGTGTTTACTCATGAAGGGCTGTAGCATATGCCCTGGTATCGCTTAACATACAGTATCTTTAAGTGTCAGCGTCAAGCACTCCTTAGAACAGACACGATTTCACAAGAAGAGAAGTTGAACTTCAGGCTACCCCCAAAAAAACCCTTCCTTCAAAGCTAAACAAACAAATCTGACCCGCAATCAGCCCTATCACGTTTCAAACTCCCATTTACACAAGACTGACACTGTAGCTATGCCAAAGGGGTGCCAGCGGGGAAGTAGTACTGACATACCACAGCGGTATCGAGACCTTGACCGGAGGAAAGTAGCTGGGGAGGTTTAAGTTAGACAGCGCTCTCTCATCACTCAGCGAGAACCTTGTCATATAGAAGCAGACATGACGCTGTACCACCTCCAAGCTGCCTCATTTGCCCGCACACAGGCTTGGCAGCTGTGTATAACTCCCTTTTAAAACAGAACCTTCATCACTCTATCGAGATGAGGTTACACAAGGAGTGGGAGGTGCGTGTTGGTGTTTTATTCTTTTATTCAGTAGTTTTTAGTCTCTGATAATTAATGTGCTCTAAACTTTGTCATGAGTTCCTTGGAGATTGCTTAATCACCTCTTTAACTGCAAACTTTTGTAAGTGGATGAATCTCGATGGGGTTTTGATCATTTCTAGCCGAGTTATTTTTATTCAGAAAGTATGTGAGTTATATGGACAACTAATGTATAGAGACGCAGTGGGAATAATGCGCCCATATATTGTCATGCTGCATCTGTAAGGCACGGAAACATAAAGGAAATCTTTGCAGCGAAGTTCTTTCTTAAAATGGTCTACCTTTGAGTCAACACAAGAGACAAAAGGCATGAGGAAATTTTTCTCCCAAAAATTATACGAAAACATTGCTCTCTACCTCTGCAGTAATCACAATGCATCACTGCCATTTATTGAGAATAGCAGGAATCACATTGAATTTAATTGTATAAACTCTGACAACCATCTCTCTTTTTTTAAAATCATGGCTGTCACCACAATCTGAATATGATTTTTTTTTCCTTCTTTTTTTTTCCCTTAATGAAAAAAAAAAAAAATGCTGAAAATAGCTCATTATGTCCGTGTTTTACAGGCTTTTGGCACAGGTTAGTGAAAGGTGCCACTGCCAGAAATGCTCCAGGGCCAAGAAACTACAACTGAAACATTTGGCGTCAAATAAGTTGTTCTTGTTTAGTGTTGAAAGAAAGCCAGCATCCCAGATACTGCAAACTTGTGTTTTGACAGCCATTTTTGTGCATCAATAATCTGAAAAGCTGATTTATGGACACATGTTTAAGACGCATAGGAAATAGTTTTGGTTTGCAAATCATTTTGAATCAAAGTGGGTTTAATATACAACTTTTTAACACCTTCGAAATGAAAGTGTGGACAAGCAGACTATAAATACTACATCACCGCTCATTCCCATTTCCCATTTATATACATCACTTTAACTGGCATTTAATACACAGTGAAAATTGGACTTTAATTGGGTAGTAAAATTTGAAATTATAGCATTTTCAAAAAATCCTTATTTCTTTATAGGCAGTTCAGACTAACTCCAGGCGAGGCATCACAACTGGACTTGGTCCTGATTCGCTCCCCTCATTAAATACCAGATTTTTTTCCGAGAAGGGCAGCTTTGAACTGGAAAAGCATCCAGCAGCAGGTTTATCACTTTGGAATTGGAAGAGCTGCTGCTGTCAGGGAGATAGCCATATTAGGACTGCTCTACATTCACCAAGTTGAAATCAACCCTTGACTGAACTTTAATTATTCAAGTTAAAAATATTCGTTACAGAACATTTGACAACATCTGAGGTCAACTTGTAAATATCTAAATACCTGCAGTACAATGTTAAAACATTGACTTTTCCATACATACTGATTCTAAAAATGTGAAACACTTTACACATACTCATTCTCTGCAGTATCGATACACTTGTATCAGCTGCACCTTCTCACTCTTTCACCTCTCCGACAGGGAGATGACATGCGCATTATTTTGATCTGATCTCATGAGCCTGACCTAAAGAGAAAACAATTCACGTTTTTTTTTTATATATATATATTTTTTCTATATATATTTTTTTTCTATATATGAATGTTTTCACTTTCCGATGTTTTTTGCTACAAGCCAAGCAAAGACACTGATTGCTGTATATTAAAGTCCTTCTTATAAGCGTCAGTGAATAGGTGTTAAGGCCATTATTATTTCCTATATAATTCACTTGAGTAAGACTACACAAGCAATAATGTTAGATTATAATGTGTTTATAAGCACTTCACACATTAT
This sequence comes from Sparidentex hasta, assembly GCA_030272975.1. NCBI lineage: Eukaryota > Metazoa > Chordata > Actinopteri > Spariformes > Sparidae > Sparidentex > Sparidentex hasta. The sequence continues at coordinate 2,280 of JARJLU010002808.1, read as the reverse complement.
AAGGACTTATCGAATGACTTAACTAATGTGTCAATGTTAAAAATGTCTTGTATTCTAACAATAAAAAAGTTTATGCCCATATTAACACTTCTTTTGAGGTTAATGAGTATCTGAAATGTTTATGAGCACCTTATTGCCACTTATTACAAAGACTTTACTATGAAGCATTACCAAAGTATCTGATTGTCATACCATAGCTTATAAACACTATTATTTTATGCTCTGAATGTTGTGTCAGTATATTCTGATGGTATTGAAAATGGTACTGTATATCATTATTTCTCAATGGATTATATCTGAGTTAAACATTCCAGGGTCGTGACATTTCTGCAGTTTGCTGTGTGCTTACTATGTAAAAAGGATCACTTTATCTGTGACATCAAATGCTGCTTACTTATGACTGAATTATTCATTGAAGTGATGCACATCTGTCATTTGGATCGGACAGATCTATGCAGCAGGCAGCTGCCAAAGTCAAGCAGCATATCGGTCCGTCCTTCACAATAGTCTCTATTATGCTCCAATGTCTTGTTATGTCTTCTGCATATAAACTACTGTCCGCTCAGACTTCAGATCCAAATAAAACACATTACAGGGTACATTACTTCACGTGAGAAATTTCTCCAGGATGAGTTAGCGTACATGAAAACACACACACACACACACACACACACACTCACACGTCCACACTACAAAATAAACGCGAAGAAGAATATTTCTTAAAACACTCGATTTCTGAAGATGTTAGAACAAAATACTCAAATCCTGCATTTCTCACTTTTTAGGAACATCTTGAACAATACACTCTTTGAGAGAGCAAACCTCTTATCGTGGCACATATCCTAACATGCTAATTACCCCACACACAGTTTGAGTTCATTTATTATGCATGAAATAATCTAATATGATGACTGTGATAATTATGCGCACATAGATAAGATAAAAGAGTAGTAACCAATTATAGCACGGGAGTTGGGAAAAGTAATTATTCTTTGTAGTGGAAAGAAGTCTCGGCTCGAAAAAAAAAAAAAAAAGAGGATCAGTCTGCTTTTTTTTTCATCCAGTTCAGTTCACAGTGCTGCAATTAACATGTGGAATCATGTCTGCACTCGCTGATAATGTATACGGAATATTTTCTTGTTTAGGCATATAGTAACACAGATAAACTCTTGTTTTTGTAAGTATTGAGGGATGTATGAGTTTCTCGCTGAGCGGCAAAATTGTAAAAGGTAAACCATGAACAGTGTAAAAACCTGCACGGGAACAGCTGTTGAGGTAAACTGCATTCCGCATAGATTCATTTACAGCTATGTGTCTGTTATGATAATTGTACACGCTCATTCCCTGAGACTCTTCACACACTCCAGAAATCTGACATGTTTACATTATTACTTGAAAGGCAACACGACTCGATGCCTTGGGTCTCGTCAGCAGCAGCAAATCAGGAAGGACACTAATGGGAAGGAGTGGTGCTCAGAGTCGAACGCTCACAAATCAGACGCGTGTTGTAGAGTCATTAAATATTACCACTTCTAAAATCAGAGCTGGCGTGCGGTTAGCCGGCACTACTGTGCAAACATACTTAACACAGCGCAGCTTTCTTTGACAAATTATGTGCCTGCCACTGCAAATCACAGGAAACAGAGACTCGACAGTAATTTCATTTTTCTGTGACTGTTTGGGCTTAAACTGTGTTATAAATCAAACTTTTATGTGATGGAATGTGGCAGCCTGGAAACGAGTTAAACAGGGCTTAATATGTCGGCATCCATTTTGCTCATATAGTGAAGGAAAAGAAATGTTTCGTGGCGGCTTTTGAATACTTTGGACAAGATGTAAACACTGATGACTGAGTCACTGCTGCAGCAAACACAGGAGAAAAAAAATGAGTAACACTTATAATAAATTATAGACATAATCGTATTAAGGGTGTGATAATGTCATTATAAAACATTAGGACAGCATAATGCATTACAAAACTATCATGATGTATTCCAACTGTGAGAAACACAATACACTATGATCTGTGCACATAAAATGTAGGTGAGTGACCAGCAATTACAATATTGTTAAACTAACCTGATGAATCTTTATAAAAGGCTTTATAATAGCTTATGATTATTGTTATGAAGTACAGTGTAAAAGTACCTAGTCATACTTAAGGTAGAAGTAAAGATATTGCATTATAATGTGACTTTTGTCAAAGTAACCCATGTGAATGATACTTGAGTAAAAGTAACTGATATTAAATGCACTTCACTGTCAACAGTAACAGTATAT
>JARJLU010002807.1:0-11431 GCA_030272975.1 Sparidentex hasta | reverse complement strand
ACATCGGTGTGAACAGAGCATTCAAATCAAGGCTGCGAACGGCTTGGGAGCGATGGATGACCGATGGCGAACACAGTTTCACAAAGACTGGGAGACAGTGTCGGGCGAGTTACGCCACAATTTGTGGATGGATTGTGGATGCTTGGGCTCTGCGTCTCTGCTTGCACTGTGGTTCGAGCTTTCATAAAAGCCGGCATCATTTCCGAGGAGCCGCACGGAAACGAGACTGACTCTGAGAGTGACGAGAGGGAACCTGGCGTGTTTGATGGCGATCTAGCTCATCTTTTCAATTCAGACACAGAGGATGAGAACTTTGATGGGTTTGATTGATCAATGCTTGAAAAAGTAATGTGAGTAAGGATATTTCAATAAAGCACAACCAAACTCAGTTTTGCTCCCGCTGCCTTTTTAAATACACACACACTAGCATGCATGTTTTACCGGTGTGTTTTACCATGCCCGCGCCCTATGGTCCACTGCGCCTTATGTATTTGTTAAATACAGAAAAAGCACCCGTAACTGAAACCGCGCCCTATAACCCGGTGCGCCCTATGGTCGTGAAAATACGGTACTTCCTCTCTCCATCCATTGTATGAATCCCAAATCACGCCTCCCAGGAGTGAAGTTTTCATTTCCCCATATAGGTGTCAAACCAGACAGTTTGGGGATGTCATTTAAAAACTGTGGGCTTCATGCCATACTATCACAGCATTTTTGAGGAAAGGATTTTGTGTGCGTTTTCCAAGTATTTTAGCTTGCGATGAAAAGGGGTACTGACACAATGGAACAATATCATCAGCAAAAAGAGACAGACGGTGTTCTGTCTTACCAATAGTCATGCCCATAATGTCAGATGACTGACGAATTGCCATGGCTAAGGGTTCAACAGCAAATAAAAATAACAAAGGGCTCATAGGACAGCCTTGGCATGTAGACCTACTAAGATTAAGAGGCTTTGAAATTTGATTAGTTGTTAGTAGCAATTTCTGCTACTGGATTAGTATACAATGATTGAATCCATTTAAGGTGTTTTTCTCCCAAACCAAATCTTTTTAAAACGTCAAATAGGTAGGTTATATAGGTTGTTTTGATGGACAAGCTGTCATCGCTGCTGGTGCAGGAGTCCCACCCCCTGCAGGACACTATCACAACACTAGGCAGCTCCTTCAGCTGTCAGACTTTACAACCAGCACTGCTCCCAATAGCCTATAGACCTCACCCTGTACTGTTCTGTAATATGTTTCTGTTTTTGTAATATTCTGTCGCTGCTGTGAAAAACAGATTTCCCCGTCTGCAGGACATTAAAGGATTTCTGATTCTGATTCTGATAGCTCCACTCGACCCAGTCAAACGTCTTTTTGGCATCTAATAACAGGATCGCATGGTCTCTGGCATTTTGTTTGACATATAGAATATTCAGCAGCCAACGTGTATTGTGAAAAGCTGGACTACCAAGTACGAATCCATTCTGGTCTTTGGTGATCAGGGTGGGTATTAGTAATTCTATCCGCTTGGCCAAAGCCTTACATAGTATCTAAGTATAACAAGACATTAAAGATATGGGTCGATACGATGTTCTATCTAAGGGACATTTGCCCGTCTTTAAAAGGAGGGAAATAACAGCAGCTGTTAAAGATGGGGGCAAAATTCCTTTTTCATATGATTGATTAAACATCTCTAAGAGATGGGGTAAGAATTTTCCTGCAAATGTTTTATATAGTTCTATGGGCAGGCCATCGGGCCCAGGTGCCTGTCCACTGCTCAAGCCTCTCATTGCTTCTGATAATTCTTCAACACATACATGTTTATCAAGATCAGTTTTAGCTTCTTCAGTTAATGTTGGAAAATGGATTTTATCCAAAAACTCCTTTTGTTTTCCTGAGCTGTTTAGTGGGCTATATTCTGATTTATACAAATCCTCATAAAACTCTTTAAAGCAGTGTTTATTTCAGATGGATCGATCAGGATTTTCCCATCTTGTCACTTAACTGAATTTATAGCTCCATCAGTTTGTGTTCTTTTCAACCTCCATGCTAACAGCTTTCCAACTTTCTCTCCCTGGTCATAGTATGATTGTTTTAACCACTATAAACTGGAAGCTATTTTGTTGGTGGTTAGCTCATTGTACTGAGATTTCAGTTAGAGGAGCTCTTGTTGTTTTTCTGGGGTGTCACTGTGATGAATTTCTTGCTCTAATTTTTTAACTTTTTGTTCAAGAGTGTTAAGCTGTGAATAAAAATTTTTGGATTTACATGTAGTATAGATTATGATCTCACCCCTTAAATAGGCCTTGAATGCCTCCCATTTTAAAGACGCACTGGTTTGGTTTGTATTTAGAGGGAAGTACTCCTCTATTTTCCCATCAATATACTTTACAAATTCTAGGTTTTGAAGCCAACTAGACTGAAAATGAAATCTAGGGGGTGAGGGCATTACATTAGGTAGTTGCATTATCAAGGGGAAGTATACTGTCATACCAACATTTCTCAATTTTTGACAGTAGCCCATGTCAAATTAAAAAGCAAGTCAAGTTTAGGTCACTCATGAACTTTTTGATCATTTTTGTTTGTTGATGAGAGGCATCAATACCAGTTGAACAATCCTGTGTCGGGTCTAACACAGAGTGAAATTACCACCAACTGTGTATTGACCAGGGTAGGATGATATAGAAAGAAAAAGATTTTGATAAAAAGACAGGTCATCACCATTAGGAGCATACACACATATTAAACTGACATGAGTGGACACTATGGTACCGTTAAGTATAATATACCTCCCTGATGGGTCTATATATTTGTTTTTTAATTGAAAAGGGATTGATTTATGAATTAATATTATGACTCCTCTGGCATGAGATGAAAAGAATGCAGAATGAACTTGCCCTGGCCACCTGCTCCTGACTTTGTTTATATCCTTTTCTACCAAATGGGTTTCTTGTAGGAAAATAATGTTGGCCTTCATTTGCTTAATCCTATTCAATACCTGCTTCCGTTTTACCAGTTTGTTCAATCTTCTTGTGTTTGAGCTAGAGATTTTTAATTCCAATCTAGTAGTCATCTGTATTTAAAATGAAGTTGCACATTTGGAAGATCTGACCTAAAAACTGCAAAGACAAAACCAAAAACATAGCCCCGAGATCCTATTCCCTCCCAAAAACCCTTCATGCACTTCCAAAATGACGTACATGTGAATTACAAAATGAGTAATGAACTCTGGTTATGATCAACATTTGATCCACACAATGAGGAGCAACGTGATTCATGCACTAACAGGCTACAGCGTCATAGGGCTCACTGACATATTGGAAACGGACTTTAAATTGAAGCAAGTAAGTTTAAGGTGAAAACAAATTAAATAACAATAATAAAAAATTATCCAAAAAACAGAAAAGCAAAAAAAACATGTTGTCACAGTTGGTTATAACTCAAAACTCACACGGAGAAAGCATGTAGAATATGTACCTCTCAAACATGTTGATTCCATTATATGTCTAGTGAGGACTTTCAAAATAAAGGTGTTAGTATTGTGACTTATTTACTCGATTTAGTCTAGAAAATAGACTCATCAGCTCTCAGAGCTTGGGGATTCCTGCGGAGTGCCGGTGGATTGTTGTGATGGAATGTTGCGAAGGAAATCCTGTGCTTTGGAGACTGACGTGAAGACAAGGCGCCTACCATAATGGGTGATAACAAGCTGAGCGGGGTAGAGCAGCCCATAGTGGATGTTCAGGGCACAGAGCTTCCCCTTCATGCCATCGAATAGATGTTGATGCTGTCGGGTCTCAGTTGACAGTTCTTGAAAAAAGCTGACCCGCTGATCATTGTAACGCACCTCCCTCTGTCTCCTGGCTGCTTTGAGTGTATTTTCACGGTCTTTATAGTTCAGAAATTTGATAATAATTGGTCTGGGCACTGAAGACCGGCTTGGGTTAGCTTGGCCGATCTGGTGTGCACGCTCAATCACAGGGCTGGGTGTAAGAGTGTCGCCCAGTAGCTTCCGAAGCCAGTTTTCCAGAAAATTGCACGTGTCGGGGCCCTCGGTTTTCTCAGGGAGACCAATCTGTCTCAGGTTAGAGTGTCTTGCCCTGTCCTCTTGATCTTGGATTTTATTGCGCAACATCTCTGTTGTGCCCTCCAGTTGTTTAACTTTTTGTCGGAGAGTGGTGACATCCTCCTCCACAGGCGATCTAGCACAGGGGTCACCAACACGGTGGCCGCGGGCACCAGGTAGCCCCCAAGGACCAAATGAGTAGCCCTCAGGCCTGTTCTAAAAATGAAAATTGAATATTGATATTATCTGTTTCCCAACTAAGTCATTGTTGATAATTATTGTGAGATGTCATTAATGTGATCAGTGTCTCCACATAGATGAGTATGATTAATCATTAATAATCACATATAACTAAAGTCAAACTGAGCAGATTTGTTATTTCAGAAGAGTGTATCAAACTGGTAGCCCTTCATACGACTCAGTACCCATGAAGTAGCTCTCAGTTTCAAAAAGGTTGGTTACCCCTGCTCTAGCATGTCAGCTGGTTGTTGGCCAAAATCCTTCTTCATTGAGCGTATTGCATTCTTTATCTCAGTACTTGACGGTCTGCTAGCCTGCTTGTGGTTGTTGTTAGCATCCTAGCTAGGGTCGGTCATAGCTGTGTTGTTGTTTCACTCGGAGATTGTTGTCCTTGTTTGTTGTTTTTTCGTGTCATATAAAAGTATAAAAGTGAGTTTGGGTTAACTTTTAGTCGTTTCTTTTAGTATTTTCTCAGTCAGTGACGAGCCAAGTTACTGCCTGTCTGTCAGTCGCACTCCATAACCGGAAGTCCATTACATTGCTAAGTTAACGCCTACATTTATGTGACCTTAGCTGAAGCAGCTAGATAGATGGGAGTTTATCAGCCTCTTATCTGCTAACCAGTAGCCCCTAAACAAACCCAGTCAAGTACAAAGCGTAAAGTGTAACTTACCTACGGAAGCCGTTCGTGGCAGCTCTTGTAGGTTAAAAACAAGATGAACACGTTATTGATTCATTATCACGATAAAGCAATCTTTGTTAAGTGGAGATAACATAATAAATTAATCCGTTATCACGAGAACAATCTTTGTTATATCGAGATAACCAGATAATAAGTCATTATCACGAGATAACAGTGCATGAAAAAGAAGAACAATCCATGGCCGTTGTCGGCCTCTGTAGATAAAGCTATTAGAGCAGAGAAAAGTTTACCACAGTGGTTTGGAACACATTTTGTGACACTTTTGAAGGTGAATAAGCTCTGTGATGTCTCGTCAGGGCCCCCACACCTATGCCTTTTGGAGTTGGCTCTAATTCAGTCTCAATTCAGATTCTCAGTAGGATTGACGCCTTGGCTCTGTGTGGGCCACTCCAGGACCTTGGTTTTGGTATTCTTCAGGAACTGTGGACTAATTTCGATGTATGCTTTGGATCATTGTCTAGACTATGAGCAGTTATCATGTTATTCCTCAAAATTTGAACATCATTTTCTTTTTTAATGATGTTATGCACCCAAACAAGGCTCCCTGTGCCAGAGGCTGGAAAACAGCCCCACAGCATGATGCTCCCACCACCATGTTTAACTGTGGGAACTGTGTTCTTAGGGTTGAAGGCCTCTCCCTTTCTTCACCAAACATACACCACATCCATGTGCCCAAACAGTTCCAGTTTAGTCTCATCAGACCAAAGCACAGATTTCCAAAACTCATCTTTACCTTTCAAATGTTCACGGGCAAACCTCAGTCTGGCTGTGATGTGCTGCTCTTTGAGTAAAGGGGTTCTTCTGGGACGATGGCCCTGAATCCCTCAACGATGAAGAGCCCTCACAACTGTGTTGCTTGAAACATCAACTCCAGAAGAGGCCAGCTCAGCAACAATCGTCTTGATTGACAGATGTCCAGGGCTTCTTGCTGACATCTCTGACTATTTTCCTCTCCAGAGTGTGCTTACGACCACGCCCTGGTTTGTTTCTTAACAGAATTTGTATTCTTGTACTTGGCAATGATGCAACATACCGCAGTTCTAGACACTGAAACGCTTGGAATGGCAGTAGAGCCTTCCCTCTTATCATGAGCCTCCACTATCTTCTTTCAGAGCTCAAGACTGATTTCCTTTGTCTTTGGCATGATGAGTAAAAGTAGTCCCTCTTAGGGATGAAATGGTTACCAGTGTCACGGTAAACCACAGTAAAATTCCTGACGGTGTTGAAAACTTGCAGTGCATGTGCAACGTGCAATGTGCGCTTGTTATGTAGTGAAGAAGACATGGCGGAGGGAGGACGTGGTTGTAGGGGCCCTCATGGCATTTTTCCACCTTCAAAGAAACCAAATCTGAAGTCTGGGCGTATTGTGGTTGTTATAAGAATACTCAGGGGCAGCTGGGCGAGGATGGCAGCCCTATCTGCAGGAGCTGCAAGAAGAAAGTTGGTGCGAGGGGCAGCATCACATCCAATTTGCTTACTTTCACTTTACAACCATCACCATCAACTGTTCAGCGAATGCAAGGTAAATTAAAGCTTGTGTGCATGATGTATGTCGAGTTTTCTCTGTCTAATTTGCTGGTGTCAATAATTTAAACTGACCAGATGGTGGACAAAGTTGATCTGTGATTTGGCATGTTATCTGAACCGCTTCTTAATAGTAGATTTCACTTTTTAAAGTCGAACTTATAATTCCCCAAATACTGATGCAGAGTTGCAGTGAGGAGGCTTTGAGACAAAAACATACTGGGTGGACTGAGTTAGTGAATACAAACTGACTGAGATGACTGACTTTCATCTTAGCTCCGTTCACCAGAGCAGCATCTACCTGTGGCTCAGCAGGTTTTCCGACAAAGCTGACAACAATATCAAATGTTTGATGCCTTGAAACGTGCTGGGACCCTGTTTGTAATATTGCTGAAGTTTGGTGCTGTTCTGAGCATTATTTGTGGCTTTGTGTTGGCGATTTATACTTGGACCCATTTACTGCAGCGTAATGTTGTTGTGTGGTCATTTCTGAGGATGCTAAAACTACGTAAGCTAGCGCGCCGCAAACTTTATCTCTCAAGGGGGGTCATACTCAGTGTCAAGGTGTGTTAGAACATGGATTAAACCTACACCGGAATATCCCTTTAAGTAACAATGACAGTAATAATTAATGATGACATTTTCTATTAATTTTTTTAAAAGAGAGGGTCTGCTGGCCAATCGAGTGCTGCTGCCACTACATCTCATTCTACCTCTGTAACGCAGACAATAAAGGACATGTTTTAAAAATAGGCTGCTTATGTGCCCTCATCGAAAAAAGCCAATGACCTATTTTGCACAGTTTTGATACATTCTTTATAATTATTTGATGTTGATTTGGCAGTGTTTTGTTAAGGGTTTGGATTTGGACTATTTTGATATATAATAAATATATTTAAATATAAATCTTGATGAAATTATTTCAATTTATCAGTGTTTTTTTTTTTGTTTTTTTTTTACATCTTGTATATATTTATCAGTATCTATCTGCCCAGTTTTTTTTTTCTTCTTTTTCTTCTTACAAATAGCAACAAAAACAACAAAAAAATAAATGCAGACCAGCAACAATGTACAAAACAAGACAAAACAAAACACAAAACACCCTAGGAAGTCTACATATTATACCAATCCTGTATCAAAAAAGAAAAAAGAAAAATAGGGATCACATATCCAGCAAATGAGCTAGGAATGGGCCCCACACCTCGTTAAATAGGTCTTCCCTCCCAGCCACTCTATAGGTGACCCGCTCATAGCTGGCCGTTGAACTTAGAACCTGTACCCACTCCTTAAAAGTGGATTGAGTGGGAGATTTCCAGTGGCGTAAAGTTATCCTGCACCCTGTTGTCATAGCTAGACGACACCAAAGTTTTTGGTGTTTTGATATTTGAATGTTATCTGGAAGTAATCCCAACAAACATAATGCAGGGTTTTTGATCAGGTGCGTACCCAGCACCTTATTCAAGAACACAATTATTGCATTCCACAAGTCTTTAGTTTTGCCACACTAATACAGCATATGTATCAGAGTTCCCACCCATCCATTACATCTCCAACACAAATCATTGTTTCTGAGTTTCAGTCTTGCCAGTTTTGAAGGGGTCCAGTAGGATCTGTTTAATATCTTATAACAAATGAGTTGTGATTGTGCTTCACGTGAGTAACAGTGCCATGATGCATCTAGTTTTTCACAATTATTTTCTGGAATCTCTTGAGCCAGGTCCCTATCCCAACACGCTTTCAGACCTAGTTTTGGCACTTATGTACTTCTAATAAGTTCAAAGAATTTTGAAGCTCCTCTGTATTTCTCTCCAATCTTATGGGCAATTACTTGGATTTCAGACAAACTGTGCTGAATATGTTTGTTTGAGAGAGTACAATGTCTCATTTGTAAATATCGCCAGAATTCCGAGTTACACAAATTATATTTATATCTAATTTCATCAAATGATCTAAATCCCGCATCTCCCATCACATCCTCAAGAATATGAATCCCAGATCTGATCCATTTGTTCCAAAAGATACTTTTAAATTAACAATTTCTTGTTATACCATATGGAGGATCTGCTTGATAAATATGGATCAGTATTTGTCATTTGATGAGCAATTTTCCATGACTTTCTGGCAAAAGCCATTACCGGGTCTTGGGAGGGGACTGGTCTCTTCTATCCTGACCCACAATGGGATCCTTGTAGGCGGCAGGTGAATTTTAGATAACTGCGATAAAGAAAATGATAAACGACACCAGTCTATTCGTGATAATGCTAAACCCCCTTTGCCTTTTGCAGCATATAACTTAGTCCGATTAAACATGGGTTTTTTTCCTGCCCATATAAACTTCTCTATCATACTGTTGTATGTTTTAAGTAATGGGGAGGGAAATTTTAGCGGTAACATGGAAATTATGTAATTGATCTTGGGAGTTAAAATCATTTTAACTAGATTGAGTCTGCCCAACAGGAAAATATTCAACTTATCCTAATTTTTTAACAGAGTTTGAGTTTTCTGAATAACTGGAGACATGTTGGCTTCCATTATTTTTTCCAGACCTGGCATTAATTTGATGCCCAAATATGTTAATCCTTCAGGCATTCATCTGAATTTCCAGTTCTTTCTAATATCTGGGGGGCACAGTTGTGATAACGGCATGGCTTCTGATTTTGACCAGTTAACAGTATAACCAGATACCTCTGACAACAGATTTATAACTGAACAAATTTCTGGGACTGAGGATTCAGGGTTACTAGATATGAATAACAGATCACCTGCATACAACAGGAGCTTGTGTTCTTCTTGACCCGCCTGCACACCCTGTATAGTTGAGTTAGCCCGCAGGGCTATAGCCAAGGGTTCAAGAAATATGGCGAAGATTAGAGGTGATAGAGGCAGTCCTTGCCGAACACCACGATTTAATCTGATTTGTGGAGACATAATCCCGTTAGTTAGACTGTGGCTGATAGATCCGAGTACATTAATTCCACCCACTTCCTAGATATTGGACCAAATCCAAATTTTTCTAGCGTATAAAGAAAGGGAACTCCACTTTATCAAACGCCTTTTCTGCGTCTAATGAAAAGGCAACCGTTGGTGTGTCATAATTTCTTGTCATCCACATAATGTGTAACAGTCTTCGAAGGTTGTCTGCAGAGCTCCTACCCCGCATAAACCCCACCTGATCTTGATAAATAAGAAATGAGACCACTTCTTCCAATCTAGTTATTTTAGCGAGAATTTTCTCATCCACATTAATCAAACATATAGGGCGATAATTAGCACACTGCCGTGGATCTCTTCCCTTTTTATGAAGTAGTGTAATAACTGCTTCCCTCAGGTAACCTACCTCTTTGAAACTTATCTTGATATACGACAAGTAATCTAGGGGCAAGAAAGTCTATGAATATCTGGTAAAAATCTACTGAGAACCCATCGTTTCCAGGGGCCTTTCTTTTCCTGAGGCTTCTGATTGCTTTTTTAACTTCATCTACGGAGATATCATCCCCCAAAAGTGCTCTCCCATCCTGTGTTAGGGTAGGAATTTCAATTGAGGAAAAAAAACTCTCTAATTTGTTTTTGTCTGTCCCACCCTGAGATGTATACAATTCTTGATAAAATTCCCTAAAGGTGGTATTTATGTCTCTTTTGTTCGTAATAAGGTTATTGTCTTTATCAAAAATCGATGGAATAACATTTTGAGATTGTATTTGTTTTACTCTGTGTGCCAGTACTTTACCAGCATGCTCTCCCTGCTCAAAATATTTCTGCCTGGTACAGAAAAGGGCAAATTCGGTTCGGTGCATGGTCCGATAGCACTATATTTCCAATTGTAGAATTCAGCACCTGGCTGACCATATCATGGGATAAGAGAAAGTAGTCAATCCTAGAGTAACTTGAGTGGGGATATGAAAAAAAAAGTAAAGTCCTTTTCATTTGGATGCAATAATCTCCAAATATCAACAAGACCCAACTCTTCTGACATGACATCTATTGCCATTACACCAGTAGTGTTAGTTTGAGTAGATTGATAAGTTTTATCCATCATGAAATCCCTCACTTGATTAAAATCCCCTCTAATAATTATATTATTGTTCCCCATATTTCTAATTAGGTTACAGACTTCATGGAATAAATCTGGGATAACAGAATAAGGAGCATAAACATTAGCAATAGTCATTCTTTGACCCCCTAACGTGACATCCAATATAACCCACCTACCTTCCTTATGTGAGACATGTTTGTGTATTTGGCAGTCTATATTTTTTCTTATCAAAATACTCACTCCTCTTTTTCTCGAGAAAAATGTACGATGATATTCCTGTCCGACCCATTCTCTTTTGAGTTTTGCTGCTTCCTCATCATTAAGATGGGTTTCTTGGGTAAAAACATCAAGTCAGATATCGACAGATGGTGTCAATTGCCCGTAGACATGCACAATAGGATAGAAACGATAAAGATGAACCTATTTCCCCGACTCTTATATCTCTTTCAATCCCTCCCAGTAATGATTACACAAATGCAATTTAACGAATGGGATAAGTGGATCTCTAGATTCATATGGGCAGGTAGAAGACCAAGGATCCAATTCAAAACACTGCAATTGGCTAAAGAGAAAGGGGGCAGATCACTCCCATGCCTGATAGACTATTATAAGGCAGCGCAATTAAGACCACTAGCATGCTGCTGCAACCCAAATTATACAGCAAAATGGAAGGATTGGGAAATTTCACAATTAGATGTACCATTACAATCTATACTGGGCAGTAAAACACTGTATGAGCAGCATTCTGGTGGCCTGAACCAATGGTCTAAAGTTTGTTTTCGCATTTGGTTTAAGGAATGTGGGTCACCATCACTTCAAAGACAATCTAAGTCACTGAGATGGGTTGCCTTTGACCCCGACTTCAAGCCGGCAAGGATTGA
>JARJLU010002806.1:0-29781 GCA_030272975.1 Sparidentex hasta | reverse complement strand
TATATATGTACACAGCTGCTGGCTGCATTGTTTCCTCTCGTACTGTCACATTTGAGTGCTGGGAGAAATACGCACTGTAAAATGGCATGACTGGCCGCCACAGTGACAGCAGGCAGGCAGACGAGGCGTTTTCTTAAAGGTGTCCTGCATCTTCTTTGTTGAGGGATCCATGCTGCCGCGAGCCGGCTCGCCCAGAAAAAAATAATTAATAAATAAAAAAGAAAGGAAATCACTGTAATGCTCCTGCAGCGCACAGAATGAGAGTTTACACTCAATTGATTGCACTTTATCATGTATGAACGCATATTTTTTAATCTCTTTTGGTCGCGTTAAAATCAGGCATTAGCGTAATTCATAGGCTCTTCATTTCTCATGTAGGTCACTTGCATTTTGCTAAAAGGAAGAAACAAATACAGAAAATTCCTTTTCGGTGAGATTAAAATCACGTTTTAGCCATTTTGGAGAACGTGTTCAGCCCTTTCTCTCTGATGGAGACTGCTGTAGGCCTAATTGATCACTCCTATCCAACAGTGATATTAGTCCAATCATTAATCAGACTTTCTTGCCATTTAGTGCACATATTTCTAAGTGCCATGCCTTAAAGTATCTTAAATGATGCTGTAACCTAATTACTCTATATTTTCACGTGGCTTTTATCTGCCCACCAATCAATCCAAAGTCAGCGTTGTGAAAAAAATGTGCACGTCTTGTACATCGGCCCTGTATTTTCCTCCGTTTTATTTCAATGTACAGAATGAAATGTGTCCCCTGCAGACTACGGACATGGTGCAGAGGAAAGTGGAGGAGGAGGAGGAGGAGGAGGATAGGTGGGGAGGGGGACACACGCCCATTTGTGATGAGCTGTGATATGCCGGCCTTGTAACGGGTCGCTCGTACGGTAGTCCTGCATCAGGAGAATGGAAAGATTCAGACAGCATCTCTCACACTGGTGGCTGGTGTGTGTTACAACTGCAGAGGAACCTCTCCCACTCCCCCTGCTTCTATGTGTGTGTGTGAGTCTGAAATGCCTGCCATCCAGTTTTCATTGTTGCAGCCAGGCTGCAGTCAGGGTGTGTTGCTCAGCTGTAGGAGACTCAGCCTTTGTCTCGTCTCTTTAGGTGATATTACACCACAGGGATGATGTGGGGGAAGGCTGGGGTGGCTTTGGCCTCTAGAGGTTCATTAATGTCATTACCCTTAAAGTAGGACTAGTATAGACTAGTATGTCTCTATAATATGCGAAAGTGGGCCAGATTTTTCCATGGCATGTTTTTCACTGTCATTAAATGGATGGAAATGTGCCCCTACGGAGAGAGGGGGTGTTTTCCTTTTTTATATTGAACTTCTGTTCAACCCAATCACCAGAGGAAATGTTGGCAAATGTACATTTCTGCAAGCCCCAGATATGTTGAAACTTTACATTTCTCATTTCTGATTTTCTGTTTCATGTTGTGCAGTTGTTGCCCCTATGGTCTGGTTAGGTGTAAGAAAGACAAACACTCGGTTAGGTTTAGGAAAAGATCATGTTTTGGCTTGAATTACAATCCCCACAAACACATCTGGAGATGTACTGAGGTCTCATCAGAAACACCTGGTTTTGTTGCAAGAAACATGGCTGGAAATTTCCTGACTCCTCATCAGAAAATTCCAGTTTTGTTCCCAGAAACATGGCTGCAGATGTCCCGATTTCTCATCAAAATTATCCAGTTGTGTCATGCTTACAGATGTTTGCAAAAAGATTCACTGGTTTCACACCGTCTTGCCGACAACTCCACCACCGCCCCCTCCACCACCACATGTGACATTTATGTCGGTTACATGCAATATGAACATGATATGACATGACAAGTGGGCCTATAATGTTAAATTACCATATTAGTGGTTTGATGACTGGTGACTGGGCTGCTTCTTTAAGGGTAGAACACCCACATCCACAGACAAAATCAGACCCACAAGGATAAGATCTGTCTCCTCTCTTTGTAGTCTGATGCTGAGGCAAGAAGTCACACTCAAGGGAAAATGCATAACATGAGTGATTTTGTGCAATTGGATGCCCTCAAAATACATGTAATCTGGGCACTGAAGTTACATTTTTCAGATGGAAAATTTGTGTTGTTTTGAAAGACAAGCTCTACCCATCATGTAACCAAGATGTTAACTGGACTGCCATTTAGCTACATCCATGGCACAAAGTGTCTCATTGATGTCCTTGAGCAAACGCACATATAAAATGGTTTCACATCATCAGTTCACTTGGCACTAATTAATTGAACTTCAGACATGATGTAAAGCACACTGCTTTACCACTTTGATCAGTATTTGCACGCTACATATTTCCAGCTGATTGAAGTTATATTGAACAGTATAATGTGTCCTGTATGATAGAAATCTACTTATAGATCTATATTTTGTTGCATAATCTGACAGACCCAAACCTGGCTTCAGCTACTTTTCAGAAGTACAACAGAAAAATATGTGAGCAAAACAACCTGAGAATGAGATCAAAAAATAAATCAACGTTCTGTATCAGAAGTGTTTTAAGAGTTTGCCAACATTACATAGTGTTGCTTTAACTGTCTATGTTAATAGAGACACGTTTGCTTGCCTTTCTTTCTGTCTCTCTTTCTTTGCTCTGCTGACCGTCCTCATCAACAGTAAGTTTCATGAACTTGCCCAAATGTCTGTGAACTGAGGTTCTGTTTTCATAACAGCAAGTGAGCGTTGTGTGGAAGAAGCTAGCTGTTGATTATGTAGCCTGTCAGAACTAATGAAGCCAGTGTGGTACCGGATATCATCATAAGTCAGGCTATAATACAAAGAAGAAGTTGCTTTACAATCAGTGTTTACAGGAGCGTCTCTAAATTAAAACATATACAATATTAATCTTACCGATACATTACCTCATCATCATGCCTCCTGCAAACAGTTGTATTTAAAAAAGAAAATAGTTTTAAAACTGCTGTCATTTCCAAATGGAATGCACACTCTATCCAGATCAAGATTTTTTACAGGAGGCGATAGCTGTCATACCACTTTGTTCCACCTGGGCTGCTAGAATCAATAAAAATGAAATTGGTGGAATGAAATTCACATCTTCAACTATTCTATCAATAAAGGCCAAAAAAAGGAAATTGGCTTGTAGCTGCTTTAATTTACCAAGTAACAGTTTTGAAGAGCCAGTTAAAAGTATTAAGGTTGTACTGAGTGTTAAGTACTAATAAGATGCAAAAGCGTCCTCTGCTCTCAGGCTTTCTGTATTTTCTGTCTGTTCTATTCTGGCTGTTTCCTTACGTCTACTGCCAGAGTGGCTCTGTCAGATTTGTAGGTGTGGTTCTTCCCTTCTCCCTCATACCCACTCAAAGCAGCCTCAGTGTTGTTCCAGGCGGGTACATGTCATCAGTAATCCCCTCCAGCTGGAACGGGCATCTGTGGGCATGAAGCAGGGCCAGCAGACGGTGGCTGTGCCCTGGAAATGCAACCCCTTCCCCCCTGTTGTTGCGCCATGAAACAGTGGACGCAAGTGGGCTTGAATGCAAACAAAACACCCCGTTACCACCCAGATGGCAGGAAAACACAACCCCTGTTTTGGTGTGTCGTTTGGGATGTGATTTGACACACTTAGATTCCGTCACGCAGAAACTGACACTTCTCAGATCTTGACTGAGACAGTTCATAATTGAACCTGTCTGATTTAATCAGATCCATATTGGGTTACTACCACCACTCCTGCCTATCACACGATCAGCATTCCAGAGAGGCACAGTTTCTGTTTGACCGTGGCTGGCAGGGCCCGCCACAATTAATTTGGATTGATACGTCTCATTGTTTTTGCTTTTCCAGAATGTGAAAAAAATCCTTTGCAGTTTTGGGTAAAGAGTAAATATTTGCACGCGCTAGGCAACAGTGCTGAAGCAGAGGCCCTGGTGCACATTCAGGATGACTTCCCTCTTCCACTGGTTTCCCGCTTGCCTCCCCACTGCTCCCTCCACCCTCACAAGGGCTTCAACTCATGTCCTCTCATCGGCCTGTTTTGTAGCCCTAGAGTTTTCCACAACCATTCCCACTTAATAAGCACAAATGACTTGCTATTAGGAATCTGCATCCCACTTTATGAGTGCTTCTCCCTCCAGTCCAGTGGAAATGGAATAGAGTTGTCAGTGCATATCAGCGTAGTAGTACAAGAACAACATCCTGCAATCTATTTTTGATTACTGCTGGCTTTTGTAACAGAAAATGACAGTTTCCTGTGCTGCGAGAAGTGGTTTATTTTCAGGGCTTTATTATTCAGGAGTTGAAAGACAAGATATTCTTTCCACCTGAACTTTGCCATGAATTGAACAGATGAGCCTGTCAACACTAGAGTGAAGCTGCAGATGAAGAAGGTAAAAAGGGCTTCATTACTTTTTTTTTACTTCAAATTATGGAACTGTAAACCAGCACACAGCAGATCAAACACATTCAATAAAATATAATTAAATTGAATTAAATTATTATAATAATTTTGGGACAGACCTTTTATAAGCATGTTTGTTTGACCCAAGTTGTGTTGTTTGCATGCTGTTTGTGTTAATCCTTCTACAACTGTCCCAGTTTGTGGATAGCTGAAGGAAATCCTGCACTTACTCTAGTAAAACACTAAATCCTCTAGTGTTTACCCACTGCCAGAGTAATAAGAGTGGGTCATACTGTGGTCCCGCACACACACAAGCAGATACACAAGAAACATTTGTGATTGTTAGAGCCAAAAAAATCTCTGCTAACAGTTCTTTATTGCAATTGTTTCCCCTCAAATAAATAGACATAAGTCAGATTAGTATATATTATGGGCAGTGGTGGCCTGAAGGTTAGAGAATACCATCGTATCTTATCTTGAAGGTTGAAATCCCTGGACTGGCAGGATAAATCTGGTTGAGAGAAAGTGCATGCCTCTCCTTCATTATCACCACTGAGGTGCCCTCAGGCAAGGCCCTTAACCCTAACAGCTCCAGGGGCAGCAGATCACACTGTGGTAGTACTGGGCCACTTCCAGTTGTGGATGTGTAACTGTGTGAATGAGAACAGGGATTGCGCTTAGTGAACCCTTGCTTGAAAACAAGAGCTCTGACAAAAGTTTCCATGTTTAGATCAACTGAAACGTTTTGTGATTTGTTTGATTTTTTTTCTTTTATAGGAGCTACAATTAACTTTTATTTTGCGTTGATGCTGCCACGCCCCGTGGACAAAATCACTATGCACCACTGCTTGTGTCTTGAAGATATTGATCCGTCTAGCGAGTGCATTTGCTTTCGAACCGAATAAAAGAAGGAAGCATATGTAATTCTACTACAGGTCCAAGATGGGTTAGCTTAGTTGTCATGCAACTGTCTTCTCCCTCCTCCTCAGACAATTGGTTCGCTTGCAGTGGCGTTTGGTCTGACTGGTGGGGTCCACTGCTCTTAATCAACTTAATCATCTCTTAATCTTTATGTGTGTTTTTTTGTCATAGGCTGCCATGGCTGTCCAGGCTTTCTGTAAAGAAAAATCCCCTCCCGCTTCGTTCTTACTGGCTAATGTACAAACCGCTGTCAACTGCTGTCTGGGAAAATGTAAACATAGGCTCTTTGGGTCTCCATGCCATAAATCATTTAATCTGAATTAACCTGGTGGCAGGCACTAAGAATAACTTTAACATGTCAATCTTCTCGCTGATGGTCTCTTTTGCTTATATAGGTCTTATGGAGATTAATATATAGATGAATTGAGCTCTACAGCTGTGTAGATTTCGGTGCCTCAGTCGTTCCGTGTAGTTTTTTCTTTTGTTTTTATAGTGCTTATAAGAGCTTGGTGAATAAACACTGACTGCACAGACATTTCAGTGGTCAGATTTGTGCTCCTTTTTCTGTCTGAACTATGCAGTTTATTGTCCCAATATGCAGCTTGTCTAGTGAGACTATTTTTCTCTTCCAAAAAACGTTTGCTGTATTAGAGACATGATTGACGAATGAGGACATGGTCAGTGACCCTGGATGGTCACAACAAATCAAGATCAACCTCAATATTGATGTCTCGTCTTAATATTCTAGACCAAGATCAAATTCTGCACTGGTACAAGATCTGCATTGTATGCTTGTGTTATTATTTGTGGCCTAATTATATTTTATTTTCCATAATTTCCCACATCTCAGTCTGCTCTTCAGGGAAATAGTTCGGCACCTGCTGAATGTAACAAATAAAGTAACTTGTAATCCAATTTTAATTACTTTTAAAAACAAGTAATCAGTAAAGTAACTAAGTTACTTTTAAAGGAGTAAACAGTAATCAGATTACTTTTTCAAGGGAACCATGGCAACACTGCTGGTCAATGGGGTTAAGTTTAGGAGTTGAAAGTAGAGTCAAGAGTAGAGTTAAGGGTTAAAATCCCTGGATTGGCAGGATGCTCTACTCTTAACTGTACACATTTAAGAGGTGATCGTGTATTGCAATAGCTCCATAAAGCATTCCTTGGTCAGTACTAAGTTTGACATCACATATATGCACACTATGATGACACCACCATATCAGAGCCACCATCTTGAAACAGTGGTGGACATCCAGCCCCATCTTGGACTCCACATACAGCCACATACAGTGCCATTAAACTGTTTTTGCCAAAGTGAGGGCTGCAACAACAATCCAAAGAGCATTATGACTGCGGTATCCTTTTATTATGTGGATGGTGCTGTCTCGATAATGTTGTAACAAATGATTAGGTTTACTTTCATAACCACGTAATAGCTCAGATGGTTTAACTCTTCCACTGTTACACAGGCACAAGAGTTTGAGTTCAGCTCCCTAAGGAAGAAAGTGACAGTGGCATTTATTGGCAAAGGAGAATACCCACAATATTCCCACTTCAAGGAAAAAACATTTTGACGTATGTAGTGTCCCTTTTGTTCTTGTGTAAATAGTGAAAATAATGTACAAATGCTGCAAAATCATTTTTAGGAGAAAATTACAGAACCATGCATACATTTTAAAACAATAAACAGTGTTTTGTGTGGTCGCATTGGGAAACAGTCTGCTGTCACTTGTTACGTTTTCTTTTCAGCGTATGTGTAACATATTGCTTTGTGCTGTCTTCGAATGAAATGAGTGTTGGCCAGTATGGTGTCACAGTTTCCAGGAAAAAGCTAGAATAAATGCTGGGCCTGCAATTAGAATTATGAAGTGTGATAAACAAGTGTTAATGAAAAAACTCCTGTCTCAGATGAGGTGAGGTGTCTTTGACAGAGCTGGACAGTTTAAATTTCAGTCATGTGTTATTGAGATTCTTTGACAGTTTTGCCACATTGGTTGCCATTCAGCAGATCCGTGCCGTTATAATTTATGAATGATGTCGGCGTTAAGCTTTTCAACATCTGTTTTTCCATCGACCAGGAATGAGTCAAGTCTGGTTGTAAGCTTGTTACGTATTTCACTGATGGATGCACTAACTGAGGACTAAGCAGACTGACAGTTGTTGGGATGTAATGCAAATGGAAAACTATTGATTGTCAAATGATTGTGGTCTCTTTCTGTGTGTGTGTGTGTGTGTGTGTGTGTGTGTGTGTGTGTGTGTGAGAGTGAGAGAGAGAGAGAGAGAGGGAGAGAGAGACAGCCATTCAGTAAGGTATCCATGCATGAGGGCACACCCCACACTGCAGTATTATAAATCAGTTCAAAAGTGTTTGCTCATCTGATGCAGTTGGTGAAAGCAGGTCTGTGCTGTTGAGTCACACGCTCTTCTTAACATATGAGGGCTGCAACTAAGGATTTTACAGATTACATAACACAATAAAGGAAAGGAAAGGCAAAAACCGAAATATGACCTCCTTAAGTGTTGAAAGGTCCTATTTGTAAGAATGTTGATTTTTGAGTCTCATCCCCATCTCGCCATGAACGGATGTAATCCTGAAGCATGTGGTGTGTTGGGAATGAGACTCAAAAATCAACATTCTCCTAAATGTAAATGGATTATGAAAATAATTGAGAACTAATCAATTAGGAAGCAGCGAATCTTGGATAGTAGATCAGTCCTTCTAAGTATTGTCAGTGCAGGTAATTAATGAATTTAAATGTTAATCCACATCAGATTTACAATGGTATGCAGTGTTTCCATGAAAGAAGTGAAATTAAGTTATGATGAGAAGTCAGAAATGAGAGTTTGAAGGGAACTGTCTGTGAGCTAATGAGTGACAGTTTCAGGGCAGCGTGCTCTGCAGGATGATCTATGCTGCTGCTGCGTTCCAGCTGCTGATGACTGTGTGTTGTAATGTGTTGCTTCAGGGTGTGGTTTCTTTCTCGGGAATGCTCTGGGCTCTGCTTCGCACTACTCCATCATCATCACCATCACATACACACAAACACCAAGATGTAATAATATATACATTGCGTGCGCTCATGAGCTCAGCAGTTATTGATCTTGTATAATTTGAGCCTCATACAAAACTCTATTATGCTTTTTGCTTTTTTTCTGAAGGAGCGGCTGCAGCAATGATGAAACAATGGGTCATCAGCCAGGGCTGTTACACGCTACACACGTGGGCTGATGAGAAAATATGGAAGTCTGTCCTTCTTAGCAGGGCGAGTCCTGCTTCTTTATAGGATGGGAATTACTGTATTTGCTGAGGCTACTTTTGTTTGGGGTGGAACCTAACTAGTTGACTAGTTAGGCCATTAAGGTGGACTCACATAGATTTGTTTGTATCATTAGAACAATGCTTGATTTATTTGGCCTTGAAGGAACCATTTTGCCCTACACAGAATATAAAAACTATTAATGATGTGCTGTACCTAATGATTAATTTCATGATCAATTATTTATCTTACATTTAATGTTCAACTATTGCTTGTTCTGTTCATTTATTCATCAGGTACTCCTGCATGAAAATGTACATTTCAATGATTGGTTTATCTCTCGAGTTAACACTATTGTATTGATTTACTGGCTGGTTTCTGAAATGCCAAAATGCTCATCATCACAATTTCAGAAGGGGATGTCGTCAGACAGCTTGGTTTGTCCCAAAGAGTCCCAAGCTGAGTCAAACACCTAGGCTATGTTACCAAGTAATGTATATCCATTTGTTTAAAAGTGCAATATGTAAGATGGCGGCCTGACATACCAACCCAAAGCATATTAACAGAGAGAGAAAGAAAGAAAAAGAGTGTGAAGAGTAGGGTAGTTTTTTTTTTTAGAGGTTTTTTTTTTTTTTGCCCTGGTTATATTATCTATTTGAAATGAACTAATGTGACTGTATTGTTGTGGAAAGCATTCATCTCAGTTAAGACATTTAACATCCAGAGGTGGAAGCAAGCCGATAGGACAATAGCTGAGTTCTTGGCTCCCTAGTGGGAGTGGGAGGTCACGCTCTTAGTACTGTTATTAACCCATTCTCTGCCCATTTCTCTGATTTCGCTTCACATAGACGAGCAAATAGACGATGCTATAATAATGTATAAAATAGCATATAGAGAGCCTTTAAACAATTAGTTTTCCCTCGTATCCCCAGAACTTAACCTGCACTAACAAATCCCCTCTATCAATGCAGCTCTCCACTCAGTTGGACGACCAGTTCTCCACTGAACTAGTGATCCAATAAGTCAGCGGAACCAGGCGCCCAGCCTCCCCTCCTCTGTGGTCTCCCTGCAGTCAATCGGTCGCCATGACAACGGCCTGCTAGAGTCAGTTCTTGGTGCAACGCCCAGATCACACCATATTACGAGATGTGACATCCCTCAGATGTGACAGTGTCTGAGGATTATTTTCTCATGTAGATTAAAGTATATCCTGCCTCATGAAATGATCAGTAATCAATGTTGGCAACTGCACTCGGGCTGTTGAATAAATGGATCATACTGAGGAAATAACATGTGCAGTTTGTTGGATGGTTGCATACCAGAATGTGGCTGAACAGGGTCTGGATGTTAAGCTATGATCAGTCCTTAAAAGCAGCTTCAGTTCTGCCTCCAACAGCAAACTGTCATCCTCCCAAATGTCATCAGCATGTTCAGTCTGGTGCAGGGGAACAGAAGTGACAGCGAAAACTGCTTCGTCGGCCTTTATGAAATACCATCTAGCTGCTGATCTTTTCATACACATTATTATTTGATGGACTCAAAGGAGCACTGCGTAGTTTTGCTGAACAAATATTGATCAGAAGAGAAAGATCTTAAACAGAGTCTCTTTGTTCTCATGACTGAATGAACTAACTGCCCTTAAAGGACAACACAGTGTCATACAGTTTTAATGTTTCCTCTGAGAACAGCTTGTTTATTCAGTTATGAAAAGAATCAATGTTTCTGTGTTTGTATTATTACTTTTTAAATATTTTTTGAGTTTGAATTTCATCCCCAAAACTACATAGTGCCCCTCTAACAGGGATATCAAGATGCACATGTCAGTGCAAACACAGGTTTCCTGGCAGGGGATTCAAACTCTAAGTGGGCAGGAATATCTGCAGGGCGGTCCTCAGCTAAACTGTCTGTGGTGTGTTTACATGGGATAAGACTGACAAAAAAGCCTGTCTCATCCTCGCCAAGAATGACTAAATTAATGAATGAATGAAACATTGTTCATTTTCCTCTGGGAGGGAAAAAGAAGGACGTAATCTAATAACACAGAAATAGAGAAACATTGCCTTCCTCTGAATATAGAACAGAAATAGATCGTCCTTCACTTGTACTTTACTTGACGGAGTTTCAACCTTAACTGAGTCTGTGTTGGGAGGAAATTATACTAAATAATCTTCCCTCTTCTTGTCCCTCCCTTCCTCCCATCTTTTTCTCTACAGAGCGACAGGCTTCTGATCAAAGGCGGGAGGATTGTGAACGATGACCAGTCCTTCCATGCCGATATCTACATGGAGGATGGCCTCATTAAGTAAGTTCTTCACTGTCCTCCTTTCTGCTCTGCTTTTATTTATTCCCATTTGCTTTCATTTCTCCAGCACCACTCAAGCTAACATGTCCATTTGCAATCTTTCATTAAATTGTTTGCATCTCAGCTGTTATCTCTCCCCTGTATGGATCTGCATATTTCCTATGCAGGTATTGAAATATATGTCTTTTCTATGTGTTCCAAATGTAAAGTAAGACATCCTGGGGAGAACTCAAGCTGATATTCAGACACACAGAGTCCTTGTTTCTAGGGTTTGCCTTAGTCGACGAGGTATTGTCCCAAGGTTTACCCTAACCAGGGTATGAGTGAGTCCCTACCCCTCCAGATGAAGTTTGAATTCCTCTATCTGTGTTTCCCTGAATCAGTCTCTGTGACTCCCTTTCCTCCTGCTTCTGTTCCCACTTGATTTTGCAGTTACAGGCCCTTTGTCCCCCCTGCCACTTAGTGAGGAAGCTCATAGAGTGGCATCCATAGAAAGTCTGGTGTTGCATGATAAACACCCAGATGCCTGCTGGACCATGGGGCTTCTGGCAGTCTCACAGAGACACTGTGGCTTCTGCCTGTTGGTCTGTCCTCCTTTATAAAGTCTGAACAACAAGATTTTTGGGTACAAGCGGGGTGAATGTTGATGTGTCGACATGGTGACAGTGTGCTGCTTCAAGCGTGACTGACTCTGTTTTAGGCTCACTCTAACGCCAAGCAAACTTCTTTTTGCTTGTAGTCCAAGTTTGAAAGATTTCTTTCTAGCGAGTTTATTATTTTTATTAGCAAGTTTTGTTAATTCACAAACAACAATCGTAAAGACATAATGAAGATCTGTAAAATGGGATGCCCTGATAAGTTGTCTGAAGTTTGAGAATAGGGGTCCAGACATAATATGTTTGTAGACCCAATATTAACATCCGTCCCACTTACCCTACATTGTGACCGATTGTGATCGGCTCTCACGTTTATATGGGAGTCTGGGAACTTAATCCACAGACATTAAGTTGCCTATAATGGCCGTATCAGTCACATATGACATGTTTCAATAAAATACTGGATTCTTTTATTCTTTTTTTGTAAATGATTAAAACAGTGTAAACTTTGTTCGTACGGCTGCTAAAGGTTGGCAGGTATGACACATTGTAGACACAGAAGCAGACAGGCTGGCAACAAACCGACACTTTTTAGAATAAAAGAAACAACTTCAGGTATTTCATTTTCATGCCAAATATATCAGAAGGCATGAATGGTTTGAATTTGTCATAGCGATTTTGCAACGCTTGTCAAGTTAAACGTTTGTTTAGATACTTAAAATTTGTAAGGGAGTCTGGGGATTTATGTCTACTAGTTCAACAGTTAGTTGGAACAGTTTGTGTCACAAACATCTGCTGCTAACATTAGCAGGTTAAACGAGCCCAAGCGTGTCATTTACATTATAGAACCACATGGAAATGAGTCAGTGACTAATCCGTTCTATATTCACTTTCGGTGTGGACGATGACACACATGTATAAACACTGTTTAATGAATGTGGTCTGAGCGATCAGATCTCAAATGCATTTTCAATGCGTTTATAGGATGTTCACACCTATACTTCCGCTGTCAAGTTGTGACAATACAATTTGAACAATATGTTTATTAACATTTAACTCAATGAAAACAGCCTCAAATTTATATAAAAGAACATCAGCTTAATTTGAACATGACAGTGACGTTCAAGATTCCATTCTTTTCTACTAATGGGTAGATTGTCTGTTGACAATGTTTGTATTATTCTCTGCTTTCTAAATGTCTTTAGAGGATGCAACATCATCTCATCATTAATTTATGAGCAATATTTCCCATCAACAGGCAGATTGGCGACAACCTGATTGTGCCCGGTGGTGTGAAGACCATCGAGGCTAATGGGAAGATGGTGATCCCCGGTGGTATTGACATCCACACCCACTTCCAGATGCCATATCGTGGAACAACAACTGTGGATGACTTCTCCCAGGGAACAAAGGCTGCTCTTGCTGGGGGGACGACCATGATCGGTAAGTGCCACAGGAAAGGTTACTGAGTTTCAGACAGGGTGTGAAGCTAAAAAGAGGGGAAACCAGGAGGGGAAGGAGGGCCCCAACAGAGGACAAGAGAAAGGGATGTGAAGCGGTTTTGGGCAGTTTTCCAAAAGAGGACCATACAAAAGAGTGAGTGTGAGGGGTGGGATCGGAGGGGGCACTCTGCTCCCACGAAAATACAACACCAGTGTGTGTCTGCATGCTCGTCTGAGTACAGTGTGGGTTTACATGTTGGCTTCGTGTAGCTGAGAGACCCTATCACAGCCAACAGCTGGTGGGCACCGTAGTCTCATTAATACCATTAACTTCTTTAGAGCTGGCAGCTAGTCTGCTGCTTGTCTGCCAGTGCATTCAAACAGACACATTCACTAACAGACATGCTACTGTACTAAGCTCTATTCATAGGATCCATTCATGGAGGGATTGTATTCTAGGGGTTGATGTGTGAGAGTCTAATCTTTATCTCTGTGAATTGTACATCTATGGGTCCATTTCTACTAACTAACTTGTGTTCTTGCAAGGCTGAACAAACAAGTAATTCAGATGACTGATAGTAAACAGGAGTGGGCTTTTTTTTGTTGTTGTTTTCAGCTCCATCCTATTAACATGCAAAGTCTATATAAGGAGATTAGGTCATCCTTAATAAGATAAAGAAGACAGTCAGGTGGTGAGCCAGCAGCCAGCCGTGTTGTATCGCAGCTAAGAAAGATGGAGGGGGATGTTTTGTGCACAGTGACACTGTTGTGTATGACGAGGATTAACTGTCCATGAATAATTTCAGTGAAAAGAGACACAACACATATACAAGTGAATATTCATCCTCCAAGCACAAATACAAAAGCTGTACTCTCTAGTCTTGAAAAGACACAGTTGATTATGTATACACATGTTTATCACAAATATCAGCTCATCAGTGAAAAATGTATTACAGTTAAATAAACAAAAGCAAAAGTTGGAAAAAAGTTGGAGTGGCCCCTAAATGTATCAAGGACACCCAGCACTGACAAAGATGTTCACAATGTAATGTGACATCTGACAAGGTTGGTCCCCAAAGGCTGAGCACTGCAGGAACACAGACAGACAGATGATTATGCAAGATCAGTACTACAGGCAGAAAGTGGAAACACCAGCAGACAAATCCCAACATCACACTCTCTTCACCTCAACTCACTCTGTTCCCTCTTTGTGACCTTTTCTTTCTGCAAACTTCCCCTCATCACTTCACCCCTCTGTCCTTTCTCCTCTACCATCCATCTCCTTCAGTGGACCATGTGATCCCAGAGCCTGGCAGCAGCCTGATGGAGTCCTATGACCAGTGGAGGCAGTGGGCAGATGATAAGGCCTGCTGCGACTACTCCCTCCACGTTGACATCACCCACTGGAACGACAGCGTAAAGCAGGAGGTGGATAACCTCATCAAGGAGAAAGGTGGGCAGTTCTGGTGCAACGTAACATCTAACTAAAGAAGGGATTGTGTAGTTTTCCACATTACAACTTCTAACTGAAGATAGCATGAAAATAAAGCTAAAATGCTTCAAATTTGAACGGAATTCAGCTATTTGTAATGAAATGATATGCTGAAGAGAAATATAAAACACACTTTGTAGCTGATGAATAAAAGACTCAAATCACCTTAACATGACTGATAAGAACCTGGTTTTTCATTTATTTTCATGTTGTATTCCATTGTTACAGGTGTGAACTCTTTCCAGGTCTACATGGCTTACAAGGACTACTACCAGATGACCAACAGTGAGGTACAATATCTGTGCACACTTTCGGGATAGGTTCTGGATCCAAACAATACTCCAATTTTATATGTACATTTAATCAGTTTGGAATCAGGTTTTGCTCACTTCACTTAAGAGATGAGGAATATCAACCAGCCATAAGCCAGTGGTTAAATTCCAAAGTCTTTTAAGTACAAAACTCCCCTTCTGTGTTCCTCCACTGAAGCTCAACAAGGAAACTCAATAAACCAAAATCCAAAAATGTGCAAAGACAGGCGACAAAAAGGACGGTCTAACAAAAAAGGACAGTCGGCAAAAAACATGAGAAAGAAAAAGAGAGAAGGAAGGATAGACTTAAATACACAAGGGAGGCCAGACTAATAAGGGACCAAAACAGACTAATAAGAGATAGATGAAACTAATAACTAATAAACATGACACATGAGGATCAAAATAAAACAGGAACTGATTGTGTCTATGTAGTGGCCAGCTGGGATCTCGTATAACAGATAAACAATACAATTGAATAAAGCCCAAACTTTATTTCAGACTCACAAGGGAGGCAATAGCAAAGAAAGATAAGACATAAGACATGCAATATAAATCCACAACAATTCATCAACAGTCATAGACTAAAATATGTTTCTGAAAGCATTTCAGTGCAGTAACATGATGTTGACTCAAATTTGATTAGGGTGGTATAGAAGCCGGATCTTTCTCCATCTGACTTCTATACTCCTTGTGTCCCTGGAGGAGTGCACACAACCCTAGCCCTGTAGTAGTACAGTCATAGTTTAAACAACATCCCTGATGACGGCCATTAATCGTCCCGCAGGGGGCATGGACTGAACTTTACCTTTACATTGTACACGTGTTCATGTGCAGTTCAGCTGCACTAGAAATCCCAAACATGGTGAGGTTTTATCTCAGTTTCACTTAGTGTGTAGTTTTTTTTAGTACTTTATTCCAGGGCTTCTTACCTTCACAAAAATAATCAAACATTTCATTTTCTTTGCAATATTGTACCTTGCATTTTTTTCCCCTTTTTTTCCTCCCTTTCTCTCAGTGTGTAGTTTAAACATCATGATCTTATTTAAACAAGCAAATAAGAGCAATTTCAGTCCATATAATCAATAAATGCTGACTTCTGAGAAACTGAGAAGCAAGAGAACATCGCACTGCCTTGGTCTAGGGACCAAGGCAGTGCGAAAAAATGTATGTTAGTAAGTTCTAGCGGAGCATTACAGGTTTTGTTTTTTTTTAAGGTTTTTTTTTCTCCCTTCAAATACCCTGTCCTCATGTAACTTGTAGCCTGGGATGTACAGTGTGAGTTCAAACTGTAAGTTAGCTGGTAAATGTAGAGAAATAACAGTCAACACAGTGTGAGAAAGGATTTTTCTTGTTTCTCATGCAGCCGTGGCTAATTCGGTCGGTCAGAGGAGCACATGAGGAAACTGAAATAGTCCAGCTTGAAAAACTGATGTCATGCAGCTCACTTGAGGAATTGTGGCGCGGCAACATAACAACAACTGCAGCTCATCCCACATGAGTTTAACCATTTTCAGGAGACCACACACAATAATTGCAGCGTGTCGCGGTAGACATCATGTAAATTGTGGGCTTCTTTTAAATTGAGGCTTGAGGGCGACCATCAGATTAAAAGGAGCATCTGATTCTTGTGTAAACAGCCGGGCAGGATTTTAAATATAAAAGCAGAGCCACTGTAATTTGTGTGTCTTCCTCCTCCAGCTCTATGAGGTCTTCACCTTCTTGGCAGAGAGGGGAGGCATCGCTCAGGTCCACGCTGAGAATGGCGAGATCATTGCAGAGGTAAGAATTAAGTTAAATAAACAGCTCTTCTTCTCTTATTTCGCACATTCTTCATTAACCTCTCCCTTAAATGACTTGTCTTGTGTCCAACTCTGAAATCTGTTGTAGTTTATCGTGATGTATTTCAGTTTTTTCAGCCTTATTGCAGTGAATCTCCTCTATCTGCAGACTTAACACGCTGTCAAGAGGGAGAATATGTTTCCCGCAGGACAGTAATGTGGGGGTGTAGTATACACAGGGCTCTGTCGTATTGTGGTCAAATGACAATGAATGAAGCGTAACAGTTGGTGGATTGAGAGGGTTGGTATTAGTCAGAGCTCTGGAGTCTGTCACTGTGTGTGTGTTGGATGTGATTCATCACAAATCCCAACCAGGTCTTTGAGGGAGTCTGATTTCCATCATCTTTTAGACCAAAATCGTCTGAATTTCCCAGATTATGTCATGCCCTGACTTTACTTCAGATCTCCTGAGACAGAGCAGCCATGTTTGGATGTGTGTGTGATGAATGTTGTTAGTGCTGTAACTAAGTGACAGCCATCATGGAGGAGTGCTGAATCCACTGCAGGAGTTTCTAAAGCTGCAGTTCCTCTTGTACATACAAGATGCTCACTTAAGAAAAACTGACATTAATGTCAATAGAGAGCCGAAGTCACACCCCTTACCGCTTTCCTCATGGCACCTTGTTTGGGAAGACATATAAATGATAGTGAATGGAGAGAGACAAATAATTTTGTAACATGAACTACATTTGTGATGCTTTTCAATAAAAAAGATAATTTTTCCTTTTGACATGGTCACAAAAATAATGAAATATAAGAAAATATGTAACTACAAAGACTACACATCTGTCAGTTGCATTAGTGCCGTTCACAAAACCTGAAACCTAAACATTTTAGAGCTGGTCCCATATATTAGCAGCTCACGAAACTGACAAACCCGCCTTTCACGTAACTGCGGTTGTCAATATGTCAGTGGATGTTCTATGATTCTCACCGTTTTAAAAATTCTTTTTCTGTTGCGGAGTGGTGGCCATGTTGGTGTTGGTGACATGTTGAGCAAGACGATGTAGTTCACTGTTCAAAAAACAAAATGATGTTTTACTGTCTTTACAGCAAACAGCAACTTTATTGATTTGAGTAATTAAAGTTAGCAAAGCACACTGGATTTAATCAAACATTAATGTTATTTAGGAAGTGGAATGCTATCGTTATCTATTGGGTTAGCATATCTGTTGTTTTAGCTTAAATGATGACCTGATGTCCCTCCGAATTTACACTGTCCACTGTCTTTTTAATTGCTGATCAATCAGGAGTTGGTTAAATTCTAACAATTTGTAAGATTCCTTACATTTATACAACTCTCAAGGTGAAGCACAGCAGTAAGACACTTGAATTTCCCACTCTGAACATGACATCAGCGGAAAATGGCCCCCGCACTCTCTGGAGAGAATTTGTGAATCTTGGAAATCATTTTTCCATCAAGAGTATAATAAGAAAGTCTTCTGACTTCAAAGTGTCTGCAGCCACTTGATGCCACTCGTTCTAGGTACAGGTGGACAGTTTCAGTGGAACTACTACTAGTTGTTTCATAGGTGTCCATATATCAGGAATAAACTGACACCCTGCAGCCAATCAGAATCAATAATTCACCCAGATGTGGTATAAGCATAGTTCATGAAGTCCACATTTCCTTTATCTTAATGACAGCAAATGTACCCAAGGGTTAGGGTTAACCCTGACCCATCATTACCCAAAGTCAAACTGTAAACTTCAGGTTGAAAAATACCATAATCAGAGGTGCTATGCTTAAGTGTCTCTGTGCATTTACCGCAACCCAGGAGGTTGGTCTACATGTATACAAAGACCCTAAACAGCCTGTGGATTCCCACAGCGCTCCTCCATGTGTGGCCTGACCCAGATGACAAAACTGTTGCTCATAGTCTTCACACAGGCACAAAGAAGCAGAAACAGAATATCGTTTGGAGCGTGACCAAAAACCTTACATCAGCCCGAGCACTCAAACCACTGAACACCAAAAACTCTACTGCGAATATATAGATGATCTGAGCAGCTAACAGCCTTATTTTCCATGTTTGTTTAACAGGAGCAGGCCCGCATGCTGCAGATGGGTATCACTGGACCAGAGGGACATGTGCTAAGCAGGCCAGAAGAGGTAGCATATTTGTTTTTATTGAAATATTGTGTGTTTCAATGTGTTTTAATGCCTTTTTAAAAATAATTTTCCTTAAATGATTGTTATCTCTGTGCTGGTATGTGTAATATAAACATAGCCCCAGTTTTGGGAGGAATCTTGAAAATGACATTTTGATCTCAGGACACAATCCTGAAGTCCATACTTTATAAATAAGTGCAAACAGCAGTACAAACATGTCCATATAAACACACATACACTTACATCATCCACAATGGCGTTCTTGACTGATCATCACAAACACATTGTTCTCGTTACAAACATGATTAGAGAGGTGTTGAGTGAAAATTCTCCAGTTCCCCCGATTGTTGCTGCTAATGTTTCTTCTTCAAACAGAAAAATTGAGAGCTGAGCCCTCGTCTCAGCCACTTGTCTACTTCTAGCTTAACTGGGATTTTTCCACTCTGTGGTGCAGTGGAGCGAAGTTGTCCCACCAGCCTTATAGCATCAGTTTACGGGAGTCGTAAGAATCAAAAGCTTGCTGACATCAGTTAATTGAGCCGAGGCTAAGTTGGATCAGTGTTTTATCGGCGTCTGTGTCCTGTTTGGTTTTAATTTATCAGTTATTGGACCCAGGTTGAGAACACGGTTAGCTGAGGTGTTTGCATCACCTTGCAAGTTACAGAACACGTCGTCCCATGTGGACATTTCACCATTTCACACTGAAAGTTGTTTTTTGTTGTTGTTTGCTGACTTTTAGAGATATGGAAACACAGAATGGATATTTCACAATAAAATGCCAGATGCTCTCTGGTGATTACTTTTTATTCATATACTGAATTTTATTGTGGTCATTTTGAAAGTCTTCCAGTTAGGAGTGCAGACACATGAGGTATTTAATTTAGCTTTTTTTTGCTCAGCTCATGAACTTACTTTAACTAGAAGAGTGACAGACTCATATCACTTGTGTTCTACCCTATTCTAGCAGTCAGCATCAGGTGCCACGCATCACTTGATTCAGGAGAACCTTAAGTTTTTTTCCTGTTATTCAAAGTCACAATTTCAGTTTTCTTGTCTGAAAATAGTTGAATTAACCAGAAAAAAACAAAAACAAAAATGGAAGTCAAAATTTGGTGGGTGTGTATATTTTCAGTGTGAACTAGTTGCTTTTTTGGGGGTTTTTTTCTAAAAATGTAAGTATACCTTGCTGTTTTAGACATCCATATGACATTTTTGTCAACATCTGATCATCCTAAGCAAGTTACAGCCATTTATTATACAACTGTAGGTCTCTGTTTAATATACTGACCATGTAGATGTGTTCATTGAACATAGGAGGGGACATTGAAGCAAAAGTGACATTATTGTAGAGAAATGTATTAGCCAGCGAACATGAACAACAAAAGAAGCTTGGCTACAATCATTGCCGTTGCCTTGGCCAAGCTGAAGGAACTATGTGGGTTTCCTCGATGAATCAATGCACTAGAACGTAATTGCATAATCATGTTCACTACGGAGCATCTGAATGGCCAAACAAGACATATGGAATATCACTGAAATGCTGAGAAACTCTCCTTTATGTGACTTATGTGAGCATATGGATAGAATTAGCGGTTCAACATTTGGCTGCTGCTGTGTGTCTGGCTCTTTGAGTGTTTAACTAACGTAAATCAACGTAACGAAATAAACGTTACTAGATTATTATGTTTAAATTACAAGCTTACACTTGTCACTTTGGTTCAAAATGAATTATTCAAATAATACAGCTCCATAAATATATAATTTGCAGTGGTTAAGATGCTTGCAGTTTATTTGAGTAAAACAACCACTGTGTCCTGTCCCTGCTGTAGCTGGAGGCTGAGGCGGTGTTTCGTGCCATCACCATCGCCAGCCAAACCAACTGTCCTCTCTATGTGACCCGGGTCATGAGCAAGAGTGCTGCGGACATCATCTCACAGGCCCGGAAAAAAGGTAAAGACTATGTGTTTGTGTCCATTGAACATTTATTAAAAACAAGAAACAAAATCTGGTTGTATTTATGTGACTGGTATCAATAACTGAGTACAATGTGAGATGGATAAATGAGACTGCCTTGGGGGAGTTAGCATGTGGAGAAAACAAACTCTCCCACCGTGTGAACAACAGTATCACCAAGAGCAGACTGTGTAATAAAAAGTTTGAAATTGGATTAAAACAGGCATCTTACCTCAGACAGAAAACCTCTTATTTAATTTGCATTATCTTTGAGCATTGAGCACTTAATTATGTGAATTGCAGTGCCTTACTACAGTGGTTCCAAAAATGTTTTGCTTGTGACCCCTAAAGACAAAACACATGTGTACTTGCCTTGTCTTAGGCTGCTACATTTACATGTGAGATATGCAATATTCTAATTTACAATATTTCACAAATAAAAGCACAGATTAGATAAACAAATGTAATTCTATATGGGAACAATGTTTTACTTCCCCTTGATAATGACTTTGTGGCCACTTAGATTAATCTTGCAACCCATCATGATGGGTGCCTTAGTACTAGAGCTGAGCAATATGGCCTTAAAATAATATCCCAATATTTTTAGGCTCTATAGGCGACATATATAGAAAAAATCCAATATCATAATATTTTTGACCAAGCATCTTAATAATGATATTATGGGGATGTTTGGTACTATTACAAAATATGAACACAGTTAGCTTTTTGATCAGAAATCAGCAGTATGTGGAAACAACGACTTAGGTTAAGGGAAATATTAGACCAAGTAGAGCAGTGGAACACTGTAATGCAGCCTCTCAAATTATGAAAAGGCAAAAATTGTGCCAAATAATAACAATATCCAAAATCTAAGACAATGTATAGCCTTATGGTACAATAATCATATGATATCAATATATTGCCCATCCGATGTAGTGTCTTGGTACATTATCTGAATGGAAGAGTAGTAGAGCCCAATCTATCTTTGTATCACCTCAAATATCATGTTATTTACTAAAATAAGACAAAACTTGACGCTGATTACATGTTACAATCCTGTTCACATCATTTGTGTGTTTCGCTGAAGTTTTGTGAATTCTTGGTGCTTAAATTAATTCAAAACAAATAAGACATCTGCCTTTAATCTTCATTACTTTGCAGCCCACTTTTTTGATCTGTCTGTTTTTTGTTGCCATCTTTCTGTCTTATTTCAGACTTTTTGAATGAAACTACCAGTACCACTCTCTGCACCTGGCTCCTTATAAGATGTTTTTTCCTGTCTTTTATGAGGCTGCTGATGTACACAGTCTTAAGCAATGCTTGACATAATGAGAAAAGATGCTATTCTCTAAGGAGTTTCCAGTTTTGTCATATAGGTTGTCTTTATGGTTATGCTGTCACACAGACCATCCCTCACCGTCCTAGAATAGAGCAGAAGTGAGCCAAGGGGCTGCCTGATGGTGATGGATTGTGCAATATAACATTTCTTAGAATGTACAGCAAGAAGAGAGTGGGCATAAAAGAAGAATGTGTGTTTAGGCGCCTCTGGTGACCTCAAAATGGCTTCTTCTTGCAGTAATGTGCACCTTTCAGGGTCATTAATGAGCTTGACACCTCAGTTTGGATCTGTTCACGAGCGTTTTGGGAGAGAGGAGGAATGCTGAAGAACACAAAGGCAGAAAAGAGATAATGACAGGCAAAACTGGCTCATCATGCACTGCAAAAAAGTTCAGCTACAATCGATCCAAAGAGAAATTTTTACATTGACAAGGGTGATGCTTGGCTTTTCAGAGATTATACGTGGTTTCTATCCTGCAAACACTCTGAAAGGTTTTAGAGAGCTTAAACTGCCGACAGTTTAATCAGATTTGATTGATGTATTTTTGACAATGCCAAGAATCACTAAAAATAATTGTATGCTCTCTACACTGGATACTTCAACAGATTTATGCTGTTATTTTTTTCCCAGGAAATGTTGTGTTTGGGGAGCCAATCACAGCCAGCCTGGGGACTGATGGGACGCATTATTGGAGCAAGAACTGGGCCAAGGCGGCTTCCTTTGTAACATCACCTCCTCTCAGCCCTGATCCCACCACTCCAGACTATCTGAACACACTGCTGTCCAGGTACATATCACAGCACCTCCCTTCGTAGCTGACCTGTCTATCATCTTGTGCTTAGCTGGGACACGATACAACATGTGTCATTTAGTAAATGTTTCACATGATATTATGTCATATTATTATTATTATTATTATTATTAATGTTGAGTGAAAACATTGCAAGGCAAAGCAGGAAACAGCACATTTAGACAGTGTACTCAGTTGTATCATACTCATTAATTGTTCTGAGCCACAAACTGCTTGTTAGTGACCTAAATTTGAAAGTTTAC
This sequence comes from Sparidentex hasta, assembly GCA_030272975.1. Classification (NCBI taxonomy): domain Eukaryota; kingdom Metazoa; phylum Chordata; class Actinopteri; order Spariformes; family Sparidae; genus Sparidentex; species Sparidentex hasta. The sequence continues at coordinate 6,765 of JARJLU010002806.1, read as the reverse complement.
ATTTTACATGTCAATAAATAAATCATGACTGATTTCATTTCTTACTGAAAATGTTGCCTTTACGCTTGAACCCTTCGGCAATATCCATTGCTGCAATGTTAGAAATCTAAAAGATGCAAAAGTCAAATGTAAGCCTCACTCCTCACACACTGTACCAATACAGATCTCAAATGGTAAATGGTCTTGCATTTTTACAATACTTTTCCAGTCTACTGACCGCTCAAAGCACATTACAGTTATGTTCATGAAGATCATTTCTCCTCCATCTCCAGTCGGCAGTCAAAATTATAATTACTACAGGAATGAAGATACATACACTTTTTAATCCCTGAAGTTGATAAGTTATCTCTGAGCTCTCCCTCCGTCTGTATGGACTGCAAATTAGAGCAGAGTCTTATATGAATTTGGGTGTTTGTTCCTCCAGAATGTCTGACTCTGCATCTGCCTCTCTCTCCCACAGCCCCCCTCACACAACACTTGGCAAAAGTCTTTTGTTTTGTTCAGATGGAGAGACCCCCTTGAGGCAGAAAAAACATATTAATTGGTTAAATGAATGCATGAAACTGGAGTTGTGGGTTTTTGAGTTGCTTATGATAAATCCTGGCATTGATTGTCTGGCAAGTGAGTTTGAGCTTCACAAGGAAACTTGTACTGGAAGAAAAATCAATGGCTCCAGGCATTTTTAAATCACTAGCAGTCCTTGTTCAGAAAATATCCTATTCAAGTAAATACATTTATATTTTCCTTCAGTTTCAGAAACAGAATTCCTTTATTTGTCCCGCAAATGGGGAAATTTTCTCTGTCACAGCAGCCAGAGGACAGTAATATTACAATAATAATAGTAAAAATAAAAGAATATAATAAATAGGTAAGATTGTAATTGCAGAACTTTTCTGGTGTACAAAGATTTGTGCAGATGTATTTCCATCTTAATATTTCTATTAACTCTGTATTTGTCTGTCCTCCAGTGGAGACCTGAGTGTGACTGGCAGTGCTCACTGTACCTTCAGTGTATCCCAGAAGGCCATCGGCAAAGACGACTTCACTCAGATCCCAGAAGGTGTCAACGGGGTGGAGGAGAGGATGTCCCTCATCTGGGACAAGGCTGTGGTGAGGACTACTTCAGTTTATATTTTTCTTTCTTCTTTTTTAAACTCAAGAAGGAGAATGGAAAGAAAACAAAGTGAGAGATTCATTCTAGTTCATTATTTTCATCTTGATCTACTCCCTCTCTAACCTTTTCCCCTGAGGAAATCATTATTTTTCTTAACTTTGTAGCTGTTTGCTTCTCATCTGTCAAATCCACATCTCTCTCATGTCTGCAGTTTCTATTCTTTTTTTATAAGGACATTCTTGTTCTCTGTCTGCCTCCTTTTATACTTTTATACTACTTTTCCCAATATTTCTCTTCTCAGCTGTCAGTCCTTCTTCACTCCAGATTAATTTCACTGTCTCTGCCTTTAACTTTTCCTTTTCTATCTCCACATCTGTCCTTTCTTTCACCCTTGGATATAGCACACTGCCCTCATTTTTCCCCTTCCTTCTCATTCGTTATCACAAGCATCAGTGTGCTGCCAGCAGACACAGAGCATGCAGGTCCATGCAGCTGTGGAGTGCTTAGCTGCCTGTAAAAATGTAGACTTAAAATCGAAACTTGAAACATGCATTCCCTTTTGAGATGCTAGTGGGCAATTTTTACATTTTGTACAGCACCAGGGTAGCTATTTTCATCCTGCTTCTAGCTTTTATGCTAAGCTGAGCAAATCACCACCTGAAAGAAACTCCACAAATAATACACGGACATGGACATTGTCTCAATCTTCATATCTAACTCCAAGAAACCAAAAATAAGACATTCCTTAACTGTAGTAGTATCTGATATCAGGGCATTTCAAAGTGACATTTTAATCAGTGGGATTTGCAATGCATACCACAAGACAACAAAATAAACAAAAAAAAGCTACATACAGTATATATCATACTTTTCATGCAGGGTAAAAGGAGTACCAGTCACCCTTTTTTTTTTTTTTTTTTTTTTTTTTTTAAAAGAGAGTTTATTGTCTCCTGTTTTTGCCTGTTTCCCTCCCAGACCACAGGTAAAATGGATGAGAACATGTTTGTGGCGGTCACCAGCACCAATGCAGCCAAGATCTTGAACCTGTACCCTCGTAAGGGTCGGATTGCCGTGGGCTCTGATGCCGACCTGGTCATCTGGGACACAGACTCCATCCGCACCATCACTGCCAAGACACACAACTCGGTACGAATGGCGAAAAATTGTCAAATTTCAGTTCGATTCAGCACACACAACTTTCACTATTTCTTTCACTCTACTGATCAGCTAAGGTGGACATTTTAAGAAACAATTCAGCTTAAAACAACTGAAACTATTTTTTTTTTACATCTTTAATCTTACTTGGTTTGATAATGCCAATGTTGTTACACCAATCCATCTATTCTGTTGTGCAGAAATATGATTGGCTTAATATAAGAGCTGCTTTGAAAAAGAGAGATAGAAAAATTTAAAGATGACATTAAATGGCCTGATTTTTACAGAGAGTACAGCAGAATATGAGGTAAGTGTCTAACTCTGTGCGTGTGCATGAGAGAGAGAGACAGACAGACAGACAGACAGACAGACAGAGAGAGAGCGAGAGAGAGAGAAAACACATTTTTGAGCAGCTTCCAGAGAGCTCTCAGTTCCTCTGAGCGGAAATGAAGTCTCAGTGGATGTCCGCCACTAATACGACTTGCACTGCACCCGCCACATGACCAGCCTTCAATGTAAAGTTGAGCCACACTAAATCCAAAAACCCCCAGATATGGATGATTCTGCCACAACATTCTGTCAGTGATGCAAACATTTTCCAAAATGTCCTGTTTGGTCCAATTACAGAGACTCTATGTGCTGTATAATCAAGAGATATTTCCCTCCTCTGTATCATTTTCACTTGAATGACTCACTCAGAATGTTTTCATGATTGGACGACCATTGTGGGTTCAAAAGAATTATGCAACACTAGATACTAATTCTTCAAATTCTTTTATAAACCGCAGAGATTTGGAACATCTGTATATGTTGCTTGTAAGAAAAACAGCTTCAGTCAGAATACATTTGATTTCTTGGGAAACATTTCAAAATTCATTCTGAATCAAAATAGAAAAGAGTAATATGGTCACCAATTGCTTTGTTGTCCACTTCTTTTATCCAGATTATTTTGCAATTTGGGGCCTAGCAATTTAAGGCCCTGATCATGGGTCACAGCCTGAGGACAACACAATTGTTATATATTAAAATTCAGAAAACATTTTTTGACCCGGCTGCAATTTAAAGGCTAACCCTCAAGTCTTTGAAACACCAAAAGCACACTTTAACACAACACAAAAAACAATTGATGCAGCGTTAGACCATCAGCTACCATGTTTAGCTCCTTAAGGATGCTTCCACTACTGTCTAAACATGTGAGTGGCAAAAACAAGCATATTTTGTGGACGTACTTTGACAGGCTCAGATACCTTCAAGAATTACCTTGCAACCATTGCAGCCTGTTCTTCTGTAGACAGCCGAGGCAATCCACTGGACAAATTTCCAAACCTTTTGCCTCTTTAAGTCAACCCAGAATATGTAAAAGGTGTCTCAGAGTTAACCTGCAACAACATATTATATTATTTCTGCATCTGAGAATGGCTTCTTGTGCTTACCCAAAATCCACACCACTTTAAGTGAGCATTCTCTTGCTTTTTGTTGTTGTGTCATAGATGTGACAAGAATCCTGCTTGCAGCTTGATATGACGATCTCAGTGCATTTATTTTTGTTGTTCTTACCTCTGAATTTTGAGGAAATTGCTCTTCAAAACCCCTATGCTTCAATCTCATAATGCCATTTCAAATTGGAAATCTTTATCACAGCTATAGTCTCCTGGCATATTAAGCACATGGGTCTTGTGCTGGTTGGAGGGAGAGTGAATGCCAATGTCTCAGTCCATTCTTATTTGAATTGCCGATTTTCACTGTACACTTTTCTTTTAGCAGTGAATTTGGAACAAGCCATGTTTGTGCAATCTAGGCTCCTACAGCCGGCAAAATGTCAATATGCGAACTGTTCCAAAAACAAAAGTGAAAGTTAAAAACTGCCTTCACACCAGTGAGTGACCCAGCTGCCTGTGTATCGTTGGCATGGAGACAAGTCCCAGTATAGATGTGCTGGCCCAACCAAAACACATGGTGAAGGAGTAACAGTTTTGGGGCCACAAATAGGAGGTTGGCGGGCCAGATGCGGCCTGGGGGCCTCCTGTTGAGGACCACTGGTATAGCGCATCTGGCACATGTGAGAAATAAGCTCTCTACCTTTACACAGATATTACAGGATCTCAGACAGACAAATGTATAAAATTTGTCCCCTGGCAGCAATTATAACACATATTGTGAGGGACATATACCCCCCAAATATTCAAACGTGCTCAAAATAAATGTATGTCTCTTCTTTTTTTATATCTCTTTCACTGTCTGAAATTATCATCAGCAAATATAATCATAATCATAACTAAACTTAACAACATGCCATTTTTATTGCTATCAGTTCCAGTATGACAGTGCACTGCAGTTCTGGATGTGGTTTGTCCAAGTGGTGTTGCCGTACCCCAGCAGAAACTGTTGCAAGACAGAAGTGTGTCTTTACTGCAGTGTCTCAATTCAGGGTCTGCATCCTTCAGAGAAGCATTTGAAGGCCAATTACCCCCGCATGAAGGCTGTCCCAATTTGAAGGCTCCTGCAGATGCAGCCCACAAATGCTCCTTCCTTTGCCTGTTTCTGGAGGATGCACTGCCATGATCCTTTGTGGCCTCACATATCCCAGGATTCTTTACGTGCCCGAAAAGAAAAAGAGAAATAATGGCGACGTCGCATGGTGTAGATTGTCACTTTCGTGGGCCTTGGCAGCAGAAATCGTGACATAATGGTAAAACATCTGGTGAAGCAACCAGGAAATGCTCCAAAGGCTAGACCGTCCCATTTAATAGTAGCTTGATTGGTTCGATTGGGCCACCAGATGGATCTCACAAAAAAAAAATTTAAATGATGAAAAAAAATAATAATGATTGAATTGCCGTTTTATTTTTGGTCAGCCTTTTGTAGGATCGTAAATTTTTGGTTTATTAGAACATAACAAGTGACAGAAAGTCAGCCAGTCAAAGGAACTTTGGATCCTTCTGCAGAAGCCCTGAGAGGCATGTAAACCTTTTTCATGTCATTAACACAAGAGAGATAAACATTTAGATTACAGAATGTATCACTTGAATATATTTTTCAGTTGCCCCTGTAGCCTTCTGTACAATTTTGCATCCTAACAGTACAACACAGTACATACTTGCTTTTGGCTTTTCAGTTTTGGACCATATGTATTTGTGTATTAAAAAGTGAAGACAGTTGGTAGATTTTAGTAGAATTTGCCTACTTGCAGCAGTTTAGCGGGAGAGTAATAACATGACTCTGTCTCTAAATGGAGGAATGGAAAGAGAAAGAGAGACCTGGACTAATAATACGCCTTCTCCAAATGTGGAGTACATCCACCGAGGATCCGCGGGTTCTTACATAATGATGTCACCCTTTCATTTCCTGCCGATCGTCCTTCCAGATAAAATAAAACAGAAGAGAGCAGAAGTCTTGAGCACGGAAGCTCCCACTTTCCAATAAATCTACCTTAATGGACAGTCTGACGGCAAGCCAAACAGCAGCGCCCCTGTTTACCAGCACACTTTGTTGAGGAATGCCGTCCCCAGTAGAGTAAATATGACTTAGACTGTGCAGCGTCTTAGCTTGTTATCGGTGAGCCCACATCTGGTCTGGATTGCTTGTTGTTGTCAATGTAAAAACACTCAGATGCACATAGACAAGAACAGGCAGCAACACACACACTCTTGAGACACACTCAGCTTAGTGATGACATCATGTTTGGCATGCAGTAGGTCTTAGTTATGTCCTGTTCTGGCCTGAATTTGGACGGCAGCAGAAAACAGGGCCGTGTGCAGAGGAAATCAGCAACAATGGAATGAGGGGAGGGGACCATCACAGATCACAAACATGGAGAGAAAAGAAAAGTTGGCACAAGGGGAACTGGAGGAGGAGGAAGAGGGCAAAAGGTTGAAAAAATGCGAGGGATAACATAAATCAAGCAAGAATGAGTGAAGGGGTGAAAGACACATATAGAAAGAGGAGTAAATGAATGAAGGAGTGAACAGCTGGAGAGATAACGTGAAGAGAGTGAGAGGAAGAGAAAGACAGCAGCTGTATGATGGCAGCTGTTTGCACATGCCAGACAGACAAGTGTAAGAAACAAGGTGATGAATGATAAAGGGAAGGAGAGTGTGGAGGAGTGCCTTTGCTCCTTTTCCCTTCATCCATTCTCCTACAGCTCCCCCTGTTGTTGTCTTCCTCTCCTCCTACATCTCTACATTGGTCTTTCTAGAGAGGTTCAGAGGGGGTTAATTTATGTTTTTGTCTTCCCTCAGAATTCAGTTTGATTGAGCGAATATGATTTGATTTAATTTTCCAAATCAAAAGCCCCATGACAAATGAATTGAAAACGCCACTCTGTCAATTTGTGATGTCATTGGAGATATTAGTTTGAACCTCTGCTCATCATTTGTACACTGAATTTGCTCCCTTTTGTTCCTTGTTCTGTTCATTTTATCCACCTTACAAACATATATATACATACACACATACATACATGTATGTGTGTATGTATGTGTGTGTGTGTATATATA